>JAKOGI010002166.1:0-15000 GCA_029747015.1 Carnegiea gigantea
GTGTGTGCATGTGTGTGTGTGTGTGTGTATATATATGGACATATATATACATACATACATATATATATTCGTACACACATATATAAATATGCACACACAAACACACACACACACATATCGCGTGGTGTCGCAGTTGGAAGGGCACCGCATGTCTCGGGGTGTCTTGTGCGCACTTGGCAGCCCTTGAAAATTCGGAGGACCGAGGGCGACCATGCCTGGTTTTGGTCATAACCGCATCAGGTCTCCCAGGTGAATAGCCTTTGGTCAATGGAACAATGTAGGCAAGGGAAGTCGGCGAAATGGATCCGCAACTTTGGGAAAAGGATTGGCTTTGAGGGTTGGGCACGACGGTCCCAGTTCCGAACGCGTCGATAGACTGCTCGAGCGAGTCACCGCGTGTCGACAGGGGGACAGATTGGGAACGATTGCTCAGGGGCTTTCCCCGGGCATCGAACAGTCAATTCAAAGCTGGTACTGACAAGAGGAATCTGACTATTTAATTAAAATAAAGCATTGCGATGGTCCCTACCGATACTAACGCAATATGATTTCTGCCTAGTGCTCTGAATGTTAAAGTGAAGAAATTTAACCAAGCGCGGGTAAACGGCGGGAGTAACTATAACTCCCTTAAGCTAGCCAAATGCTTCGTCATCTAATTAGTGATGCACATGAATGGATTAACGAGATTCCCACTGCCCCTGTCTACTATCAAGCGAAACCACAGCCAAGGGAATGGGCTTAGTAGAATCAACTGGGAAAGAAGACCCTCTTGAGCTTGACTCTAGTTCGACTTTGTGAAATGACTTGAGAGGTGTAGCATAAGTGGGAGCTTCGATGCAAGTGAAATAGCACTACTTTTGACGTTATTTTACTTATTCCGTGAGTCGAAGGCGGGGCATCACCCTTCTTTTTGAACCTAAGGCTCGCATCGTAGGCTAATCCTGGAGGAGGACATTATCAGGTGGAGAGTTTGGCTGGGGCGACACGTTTGTTAAAAGATAACACAGGTGTTCTAAAATGAGCTCAATGAGAACAGAAATCTCGTGTTGGAGTCGAGGGGTAAGTCCTAGTCGAATTCTGATTTTTAGTATGAATACGAACCGTGAAAGTGTGGCCTACCGATCCTTTAGACCTTTGGAATTTGAAGCTAGAGGTGTCAGAAAAGTTACCATAGGGATAACTGACTCGTGGCAGCCAAACATTCACAGCAATGTTGCTTTTTGATCCTTTGATGTCGGCTCTTGCTATCATTGTGAAGCAGAATTCACCAAGTGTTGGATTGCTCACCCACTAATAGGGAACATGAGCTAGGTTTAGACCGTCATGAGACAGATTAGTTTTACCCCACTAATGACAATGTCGCGATGGTAATTTAACCTTGTACAAGAGGAATGTAATAGCCCAACCCTAAAATTATTTAATTATGATTATTTATTTAATTCACGTGCATAATTTTTCTTCACTTATTTCATTTATTTTATATATTCACCCCAGTGGAAAAATTTTATTTGGGCCCTCACTTGGTGATTCAGATTTTAATTGTTTATCTAATTGATTAACGAAAACTATGGAAGATTTGATAGTAGGCCCTAACAAGTTTAATCTACGTAATTTATTTTGTTTTCCACGACATTGCAAAGCTTTAATTTTTAGTTTTGTAAAAACGTTATCATTATGATGCGTTTTATTCCCGAATCCAATTTATTTCAGCCGTTTTGCCACCAAGTTTGACTATTAATCAAACTAATTACCATGGTTAAACTTAACCATGATTAGTGTAAAGAGGATGATTCTATTTGCTAAAAACTCAGTCAAGCATTTGATTACTCAAAACACACACAATCCATTCCAAGCTCATTTTCTCTCTCCTCTCTCTCCTCCTCTACGGCATCAGCTAGGCAGCAGCTCTAGGCAGTTTTCCAGCTAGTTTCCAGCCAGTTTTCGGTGATCTCCGACACCCCCCGACATCCTGGTACCTCAAGCAATCATCCTCCATCATCAAAACCCCTAAATGTCATCTCTATCTCAACATATTTACACTCAAAGTGAGTAATCTTGAATTTTGTTTGTTGGTTTTGATTTCTATCTTAGTTTTGATTCTTGTTTTGATGATTTTGAGTGTTGATCATAATGTTTTGATAAGAAATGAGAGTTTTTGATGTTGATCATGGTGGTGTTGAAGTTGGATGATGCTAGGGTTAGGGTTGTTTCTTAATCATGCAAGCTTCATATTTAAGTGTTAGATATTGATTGTTTTATCCTTGATTTTGATCATCGTATAATCTATTGAAGTTTATTATGATGTTTACGGTGGTTTGAAATGATGGGAGTGAGTTCAAGTTGATCTTAAGTTAGGGTTTTATCCAAGAATGCATGGCTTGGAGCAAACTAGTATTAAAGTTGAAGTATGTGTATATGTGACTAGAAAATGAGCTTTATTGGATATGAATAGGAAGTGAAATTGAGTGTGGTGTTTTTGTATGATATTGGGATGGACCAAAGTGTATTTACATGCTTTTAAAGAATGGTTTAAGTTGAGGATTTGTCTGAAAAGTAAGGGAACAAACTCAAACAGTGAGGATGGAATTTCCAGAAAAACAGGACAACTTCTGAGATGAAACTGGTAATGATCGGCCCAGCCAAAAATTATGAGTTTTGGTGGGTAGATAGGCCATTGTTTTAGATTTAAAATGACTCTTGAATCGCATTAATCCGCGGTCTCCAGAAAAAGTTATGATCGTTTTACCGAAACTGTACAGAAGGGGCCAAAACTAACATGCTTTAGTTCTAGCCTCATTTTGGGAATCCTATTGAGGGAATCAAGCTTGGTGTTCTAAATGAAAGATTTTTGGGACTTCTTAAGCTTTCTACATTGAGATTTTGAGTCTCAATCTGAGCTCATATGATTAAGTTATGAGTCATTCTTTCTAAGCCTCTGTTATGCTTACTTTGCTTTTTCTAAATTAATATATATGAAATAAATACTTTTGCTAACCGTATGTTCCTACAATGATAATTTTGTACAGAATCCGAGCCTGATCTATCATTCCTTCCACTTTTGTGCATCTTATTACTCCATGACCTTGCATTTAAAACTTCCAGGTACGTTCATTGCCTGTATCTTTAGAAATCAGCACGTATTTATCGAAATCATAATGTTTTGGTAAGTACATCAATGAATAAATTTAATCTGTGCCCTATCACATAATTAGTGACCCCATCAGTTATCAGTTATAGGGCATTGTCCTCCAGTTACCTGCGCGGCTTTAGGCCAGGTCTCCCAGTCGGCTTGGCAGGTGTACACCTATTTACAGATCGTAACAGTTACTCAGGGGTGCACTAACAGATAATAATTGGCAATTCAGTTTTATATGCATCTCATTCCCTATTTTAAAATTAAAATAAATTGCAAAGCGGGCCCAAATAAATTTTCAGTGAATCTTTAACATTACAGGAATGCATGTACTGAGCTTTGGCTCACAGTTCGAAATGTTTTCATGTTTTATTTTAGGAAAGTGTTCAGTGAACCGCCCTCAGGCGGGCAGGACGGCTGAAGGTGATAAGTGAGCCAGAACTGTCCATGTGACTAGCGGTGTATGAGTGCTGAGATGCTATCATATCATATTGTGTTGTATTTTGGTGTTGAAACTGTATATTTAAACTGAATTATGTATTTTGGTGTAATCCTTGAAGATGATTGGGATGTTAGAACCGTTTCTGTATATAACTAAACAGTTTGAATGGTTGTGATGATGTGAATGCCCTTTGAGGGTAAACTTTGTTTTTATGGCTAAATTTGCATATATGTAAGGGATGTCTTGCCCTTTTTGGACGGCGGTAATGCCCCGTTCATTGGGTTATTTTCTCTAATTGGTGAACTTAAGCAAGCGAATGCAAGTAATGAATCATGTACTTTTTGGGGCGTTGCAGATTTGGTATCAGAGCCCGGTTAAGATTTTCTTGGGGAAGGTAGAGTTAGAAATTATAGGGTGAGAATGGTTGTCGTGAGGGGGCTATCGTATACTGCTAGAGCGATATTAGGAGTATAGTACCAATATTAGAATGCGAGTTACTTCCATTTGCATGTTCCTTATTTATGGATATGTATGCTTCTCATATAAGTGTTTTCTTTGTTAGATGGACCCTTATGGCGTTAATATATTGCCAGGTGGATCTATGATTGCTCACATTGTGCTACTACATGCTTGTATAGAGGCACATGCACAGGACCCTTACTCTGAGTTCCGCAGTGTTACGGTCCGTGCACAGAGACTGCTTTAGTCCTTACCCCTGGTTGGCCCGTTGGTGGAGTTTAGGCATCGTTATCATGACTTTACGATAACAGGGAGCCCAGGCTTGGACGGGCCTAAGTTTTAGGCCTAGGGGGCTTGGATGACTGTCACTACCGAGTTGTTGTTGAGAGAGGAGTTTAAGTTGAAGGGAATTATTATGGAAACTCTTCAGCACGTCTTTCCTCTACATCAAGCCCACCTCCACCTGCAGCCCTAGCACCAGTACAGGGGCCACCCTTTCCGCCCGTACTAGGTACCCCATTGATGCTCGATAGCCCTGGGGAGGCTCACGTGGTGATAGAACTCCCCGATACCCCAGATTTAGTGGTGATTAGTTCTGGGGATGAGGGCCACCAGGGAGAGGAAAATGATCCCGAGGAGGATGATCCCAAGGAGGATCAAGACATTACCGAGGTGCGGGTCAAGCAGCAATGGGAACAAGAGGCTGACGAGTTGATGGTGGAGCAACAGGTTCAACAAGAGGCCGATGATGTCGGGTCAGAGGCATCTACGAGTAGCTTCAATTCAGGTGAAGAACCTGATGATGAGTCTGACCCAAATTACGATCCATCTAGGGATCGTTAGATGGTTCTAGGGGTTAGTGTAGGAGTTTTCACTTTGAGCCCTGTATGTATATATGGTATAGTTGGATTGGATAGTTATATTTTGTGTGGCATCTGACATTGTATATAGTTAGTCCAATCCTCTCCGACCGTGATGACATGATCCGTAACTCTTTTTGGTCATGTGACGGATCTAGTGTCTAGGGGTTATTTAGTGTTTAGTGTTAGGGTAGGAGTCAGAACTAGTCTTGCTTACTCAGCTAGGTGTAATATGCTTTTGTTGCTCATGTATATAAATCAGCAGCTACATATGCAAGTAAGCAGTTGTGAAATGAAATGATCAAACTTTAAGTTATGAAATAATTTTTGAGCCATCTCTTATGTATTTATTGGACATGTTTATCTTATATGTCTGGAGGTTCCAGTGTTTGAATTATTTCATTTAATATATGATCAGAATGTCTCAGTCAGTGCAAAACAACCTTAAGGTTCAGGTAGAGGACAATTTGGAGCAAGGCCAGGGATCGGGTGATCAAGCCTCGTGCCAGGAGCCACAACATGGTGACACGCCACCGTTGCCCTCTAAATTAGCTAGCAACTTAGGAAACCCGAGTTACTGGCCAACCTTAGTTGCTGAATTGATGACGTGGATTCCCCAGGTACCTACTGAAGCCCCTCCTAAAGAGGATAAATTGGCAGATAGGGTAGCGCGGTGTAACCCTAAAGTTTATGATGGATCTTATGATCCAGTAGTACTGGAGGAACGGATAAGAGAAATGGAGAAAATCTTTACAGTGGCAGAGGTGCCAGAAGGAAAAAAAGTAAACATTGAGACATATTATTTTACCGGTGAAGCTGACATTTGGTGAAATACTATGAAGGATAAGCTTGTAGGGCCTGAATTTACCTGGAATAAATTTCTGAGTGAGTTAAGGGCAAAATTTTATCCAGTTGTGGTCCAAAGACAAAAGAAGAAAGAGTTTATGGAGCTAAGGATGAGTGGCACCATGACTGTGATGCAATACGCCAGTAAGTTCACCGAATTAGCTAGGTTTGTTCCTGAGTTTGTATCATCTGAAAGGTTGATAATGAGGAGGTTTGAAGAGGGTCTGGCCTTCTATATTCGGAATCAGTTAGCTGGACAACTAATTCTGACTTACCAAGAACTATATGATCGAGCGGTTGAAGTGGAACGAGTGAAGACAGAATTAAGAGCACTGAATCCTATTAACCAAAAGAGAAAGGGGTTTGAGCGAGGGACTCCAAGTGAGAGTGTGAACTAGAACCAGAAGAAACCTACTCTTGTTCCCCCAAGAGTCGTCCTGTAGGCTCGACAGCACCCTGTGCGAAGTGTGGCAGAACAAACCACACCACCTCTGTATGCCGAGTAGGAACTAATAAGTACATGTGGTGTGGAAGCCCTGAATACCTGATTGCTACATGCCCCCGAAGGATGAAGGCTGTAGACAAAGGGGCAGCAAAACCCTTGGCCCGACCTCACCAAGGGGCCCCACCACCGAGGCCTACAACAGTAAGATGGGCGTATATAATGAGTAAGAAAGAAGCTGCCACCTATGATAGTAGTAACTGGAACTTTCTTTTTAAATTTAAAGCCATTTTGTGTCTTATTTGATTCGGACGCTACTCATTCATTTATATCCACCCGATCTGCCATGCAATTGAACTTGGAAGATATAAGGATGGAAACCAATTATAGGATCAAGCTACCCAATGATTATGTGATTAAATGTCCTATCTCCTATAAATTTGTTCCCATTACCATTGGTGGAACCACCTTCCCTGTGGATTTGATTCAATTCGATTTGTGTGATTTTGACATCATTTTGGGAATAAATTGGTTGCACACCTATGGAGCTAAGATTGATTGTGAGGAGCTTAAAGTGGTTTTGAAAGATGAAAATGGGGGAGAAGTATTCTTCTATGGGCAAAGAGAGGAAAAATCCTATCTCTTAAGTTTTGCTATGAAAGCAAGTAAGCTATTATGTCAAGGATGTATGGGATATTGGTGTTATGCTATGGACACCCAAGCAAAAGAAGAGGAAGCTGAAAATATTCCTATAGTCTATGAGTTTGAGGATGTTTTCCCTGAAGAGTTACCAGGATTACCCCCACAGAGGAAAATTGATTTTGGAATTGAGTTAATCCCTGATGCTGAACCTATTTCCAAAGTCCCATATCGTATGGCCCCAACTGAGCTTAAGGAACTGAAGCATAAGTTAGAAAAGCTATTGCAGAAGGGTTTTATTAGGCCTAGTCTGTCACCATGGGGTGCCCCAGTGTTGTTTGTAAAGAAAAAGGATGGAACCTTAAGGCTGTGTATTGACTACAGGGAGTTGAACAAGATCACCATCAAAAATAAATATCCTTTGCCGTGGATAGATGGCTTGTTTGACCAATTGCAAGGAGCAAGAGTCTTCTCTAAGATTGATTTAAGGTCAGGGTACCACCAACTTAGGATTAAACTTGAAGATATCCCCAAGATTGCGTTTAGAACTAGGTATGGTCACTATGAGTTTACAGTGATGCCATTTGCCCTCACCAATGCTCCCGCAGCTTTTATAGATCTTATGAACAGAGTCTTCTGACCCTACCTAGAAAAATTTGTGGTGGTGTTCATAAATAACATTCTTATCTATTCTAAGGACAGAGATGAACATGCTGATCATTTGAGGATGGCGTTGCAAACACTATGGGAGCATTAACTTTATGGCAAATTAAAGAAGTGCGAGTTTTGGTTGGAAGAAGTGGTACTCTTGGGACACGTGGTTACAAAAGAGGGAATCAAAGTTGACCTCCAAAAGGTGAAAGCAATTACAGAGTGGTCAAGGCCTACCAATGTCACTTAGATTAGAAGCTTCTTGGATTTAGCAGGTTACTATTGAAGATTTGTCAAGGACTTTTCAAAGATAGCTTCACCCATGATCAATCTGCCAAAGAAAGCGAACAAGTTTAAGTAGACTGAAAAATGTGATAAAGCTTTTTAAGAGCTAAGGCAACGACTAACTACCGCCCCAATCCTAATACTACCAATGGATGGTAAGGAATATACCATTTATAGTGATGCTTCAAAGAACGGATTAGGGTGTGTTCTGATGCAGGAAGATAAGGTAGTAGCTTATGCCTCTCGACAGCTTAAGCCTTACGAGAGAAACTATCCTACTGATGACTTGGAATTAGCAGCCATGGTCTTTGCGCTGAAAATTTAGAGACATTACTTATATACAGTACCATGCAACATCTATACTGATCATCAAAGTTTAAAGTATATCTTCACCCAGAAGGAGCTCAATTTGAGGCAACGGCATTGGCTTGAGTTGCGTAAAGACTATGATTTATAGATTCAATATCATCTCGGTAAAGCAAATGAGGTGGCAGATGCCTTGAGTAGGAAAGCACAACATAGCTCAAACACTGTGGTGATTACTCAATTGAACCTCTTGAGAGAACTTGAGGACTTTGGGAATCAATTAGTGTCCCACGGGCAAACAAATACTCAATTATCAACACTTACTGTACAATCTTCCCTAGTGGAGGAAATTCAACTGAACCAGGAAAGTGATCCCGAACTCCAAAGAATAAAGCAAAATTTAGAAAAAGGGAAGTCTCCGGGATTTATAGTACACGAGGATGGGACCCTGCGGTTCTAGAATCTCTTATGTGTACCTAAAAATGAAGGATTGAGGAAGTAGATCATGGAAGAGGCTCACAATACTCATTATTCGGTGCATCCAGGAGGCACCAAGATGTACAGAGATCTGAGACAGTACTTCTGGTGGAATAATATGAAGAAAGACATTACAGAATATGTGAACAAGTGTCTAACCTGCCAGAAAGTTGAAGCAGAGCATCAACGTCCTGTGGGTGAACTACAACCCTTAGAAATTCCCACTTGGAAGTGGGATTCGATCTCAATGGACTTTGCTACGGGTTTACCCCTTTCTACTTCGAAAAAGAATGCTATCTGGGTCATAGTTGATCGACTCACGAAGTCGGCTCATTTCCTACCAATTAAGGATACTTGGGGAGTTGAAAGACTAGCCCAATTGTATGTTAAGGAGATAGTCCGTCTGCACGGGATCCCTTTAGACATAATCTCAGATAGGGATCAAAGATTTCAAGCACGTTTCTAACAAGCACTTCAAAAGGCCTTTGGGACCAAACTAAACTTCAGTAGCTCCTATCACCCTGAAACAGATGGGCAAACGGAAAGAGTGAATCAGATTCTAGAAGACATGTTGAGAGCTTGTGTATTAGAGTTCCAAAGAAAATGGGAAGAAGATTTGCCTTTGGTGGAGTTTTCTTATAACAACAGCTATAAGTCTACCATCAGAATGGCCCCATTTGAGGCTCTATATGGGAGAAAATGTAGAACCCCACTGTGCTGGAGTGATTTGGATGAAGTATTAATTCTAGGCTCTGACATGCTCTAAGAAACTATCTAAACTATAAGAAGGATTCGAGAACATGTTAAGGTTACTCAGAGTCGACAAAAGAGTTATACGGATATAAGAAGGAGACCTTTGGAGTTTTAAGTGGGCGATAAAGTTTTTCTAAAGATATCGCTAATAAAGGGTGTCAAAAGGTTCGGGGTATTAGGCAAATTGAGTCCATGATATATTGGACCATATGAAATCACTGAAAAGCTGAATCCTGTAGCTTGTTGTCTGGATCTGCCGGTAGAGCTAGAACACGTGCATAACGTGTTTCATATCTCTTAGCTTAGAAAATATACCCCAGACTCAAACCACGCCATTGTTCTCGAACCTATTGAAATCACTGCGGGTTTAGTATATGAAGAGCAACCAATCCAAATACTAGATCGCAGGATTAAGCAGTCGCGCAACAAACAAATACGTCTAGTCAAAGTGTTATGGTCAAATCATACATCCTGGGAAGCTACTTGGGAGATTGAAGAGGAAATGAAAGCCAAATATCCACAATTATTTGAGGTAATCTTGCATTAGATGAAAATGTCATAGGTTTTGAGGGTGAAACTCTTTAAAGGGGGAAGACTGTAATAGCCTAACCCTAAAATTATTTAATTATGCTTATTTATTTAATTCACGTGCATAATTTTTCTTCACTCATTTCATTTATTTTATATATTCACCCTAGTGGAAAATTTTTATTTGGGCCCTCACTTGGTGATTCGGATTTTAATTGTTTATTTAATTGATTAAGAAAAACTGTGGAAGATTTGATAATAGGCCCTAACAAGTTTAATTTACATAATTTATTTTGTTTTCCGTGACATTACAAAGCTTTAATTTTTAGTTTTGTAAAAACGTTATCGTTACGACGCGTTTTATTCCCGAACCCAATTCATTTCGGCCGTTTTGAAGCCCACCAAGTTTGACTATTAATCAAACTAATTACCATGGTTAAACTTAACCATGATTAGTGTAAAGAGGATGATTCTATTAGCTAAAAACTCAGCCAAGCATTTGATTAGTCAAAACACACACAATCCATTCCAAGCTCATTTTCTCTCTCCTCTCTCCCCTCCTCCACAGCATCAGCTAGGCAGCAGCTCTGGGCTATTTTCTGGCCAGTTTTCGGTGATCTCCGACACCCCCCAACATCCTGGTACCTCAAGCAATCATCCTCCATCATCAAAACCCCTAAATCTCATCTTCATCTCAACATATTTGCACTCAAAGTCAGTAATCTTGAATTTTGTTTGCTGGTTTTGATTTCTATCTTAGTTTTGATTCTTGTTTTGATGTTTTTGAGTGTTGATCATGATGTTTTGATAAGAAATAGGAGTTTTGGACGTTGATCATGGTGGTGTTGAAGTTGGATGATGCTAGGGTTAGGTTGTTTCTTAATCATGCAAGCTTCATGTTTAAGTGTTGGATATTGGTTGTTTTATCCTTGATTTTGATCATCTTTTAATTTACTGAAGTTTATTATGATGTTTATGGTGGTTTGAAATGATGAGAGTGAGTTCAAGTTGACCTTAAGTTAGGGTTTTATCCAAGAATGCATGGTTTGGAGCAAATTAGTATTAAAGTTGAAGTATGTGTATATGTGACCAGAAAATAAGCTTTATTGGATACGAATAGGAAGTGAAATTGAGTGTGGTGTTTTTTTATGATGTTGGGATGGACCGAAGTGTGTTTACATGCTTTTAAGAAATGGTTTAAGTTGAGGATTTGTGTGAAAAGTGAGGGAACAAACTCAAACAGTGAGGCTGGAATTTCCAAAAAACAGGACAACTTCTGAGGTGAAACTGGTAATGATCAGCCCAGCCAAAAATTATGAGTTTTGGTGGGTAGATAGGCCAGTGTGTTATCTTTAAAATGACTCTTGAATCGCATTAATCCGAGGTCTGTGGAAAAAGTTATGATCGTTTTACCGAAACTGCGCAGAACGGGCCAAAACTGACATGCTTTAGTTCTAGCCTCATTTTGGGAATCCTATTGAGGGAATCAAGCTTGGTATTCTAAATGAAAGATTTTTGGGACTTCTTAAGCTTTCTGCATAGAGGTTTTGAGTCTCAATCCGAGGTCATATGATTAAGTTATGAGTCATTCTTTCTAAGCCTCTGTTATGCTTACTTTGGTTTTTCTAAATTATTAGCTATGAAATAAATAGTTTTGGTAACCGTATGTTCCTACAATGATAATTTTGTACAGAATTCGGGCCTAATCTAGCATTCCTTCCACTTTTTTGCATCTTATTACTCCATGACCTTGCATTTAAAAGTTCCAAGTACGTTCATTGCATGTATCTTTAGAAATCAGCACGTATTTATCGAAATCGTAATGTTTTGGTAAGCACATCAATGAATAAATTTAATCTGTGCTTTATCACATAATTAGTGACCCCATCAGTTATCAGTTATAGGGCATTGCCCTCCAGTTACCCGCGCAGCTTCAGGCCAGGTCCCCCGGTCAGCTTGGCGGGTGTACACCTATTCATAGATCGTAACAGTTACTCAGGGGTGCACTAACAGATAATAATTGGCAATTTAGTTTTATATGCGTCTTATTCCCTGTTTTAAAATTAAAATGAATTGCAAAGCGGGCCCAAATTAAATTTCAGTGAATCTTTAACATTATAGGAATGCATGTACTGAGCTTTAGCTCACAGTCCAAAATGTTTTCATGTTTTGTTCTAGCAAAGTGTTCAGTGAACCGTCCTCAGGTGGGCAGGACGGCTGAAGGTGATAAGTGAGCCAGGACTGTCCATGTGACTGGCGGTGTATGAGTGCTGAGATGCTATCATATCATATTGCATTGTACTTTGGTGTTGAAACTGTATATTTAAATTGGATTATGTATTTTGGTGTAATCATTGAAGATGATTAGGATGTTAGAACCGTTTTTGTATATAACTAAACGGTTTGAATGGTTGTGATGATGTGAATGCCCTTTGAGGTTAAACTTTGGTTTTATGGCTAAGTTTGTATCTATGTAAGAGAAGCCTTGTCCTTTTTGGACGGTGATAACGCCCCGTTCATTGGGTTATTATATCTAATTGGTGAACTTAAGCAAGCGAATGCAAGTAATGAATCATGTACTTTTTGGGGCGTTACAAGGAACCATTGATTCGCGCAATTGGTCATCGTACTTGGTTGAAAAGCCAGTGGCGCGAAGCTACTATGCGCTGGATTATGACTAAATGCCTCTAAGTTAGAATCCGAGCCAGAAGCGATGCATGCGCCCGTTGGTCGATTGCCGACCTGTAGTAGGGGCCTCAACTCCCAAGGGCACATGTCGTAGGTTAAGCCAACACGTCAGATGAGCCGCGAGGGCCATTTTGAAGTACAATTCCTATCAAGTGGCGGGTTGAATCCTTTGCAGACAACTTAAGTAAGCGACGGGGTATTGTAAGTGGCAGAGTAGCCTTACTGCCACGATCCACTGAGATTCAGCCCTATGTCACTTTAGTTCATCCATCTGCCTCCCGAGTCTCCTCAATTCAACTCCCCTCGCTCCCGGGAGGTTTGCAACCAGGGCCGTGATGACGGAAAAATGCTCTAAGCCATGATGGGAGTGCTGGAGTCATGAGGAAAATGTTCTCAGCCACGGTGGTACTATGTCCCGAGCAAAATATCATAAGCCACAATGGTGAAAAAAAATTCTAAGTCATGGGAGTGCCGAGCCCGAGAGAAAACCATTCTAAGTCATGCAGCTTTCATGGCCCGAGTTAAATATTCTAGAAAGTCAGGATGAGCCTAAGTCCTGAGAAAAAAAATACTCTAAGTCACAGTGGGGGTAGGCTCCGAGGCAACGACATGCCCGCCGAGTCCTGACAAAGCCCCCAGGGCAAGGCCACGGCATGCCCCCAATTCCAGAGGAAGGCCCCCGGGCATGGGCAAGGCATTCGTGGTGGCATGGCCCCAATTCCCGAGGAAGGCCCCCAGGCATGGGCAAGGCATGTCCACGAATGCCAGGGAGCGCCCCCTTGCGCAAGGCTGCGACAATCCCCCAAGTCATGAGGACGGCCCCAATCCAAGGCCGCGGCAAGTTCCCAAGTCCCGCTGAACAGCCCCGGGCGAGGCCAGGGCATGCCCTTGCTCCTGTTCATTGCCCCAAAAACGGTCCCGAAGTAAGGCCAAAGCATGCCCCTGAGTCCTGAGAAATGCCCTCAAAATGGCCCCGGTGCATGGCCAGGGCATGCCTTCCGAGTCCTACACATCGCACCCAAAATGGCCCTGGAGCAAGGCTAAGGCATGCCCTTGGGTCCCGCCTGTCGCCCCCAAACGACCCCAATCCATGGCCAAGGCATGCCCCTGTGTCCCAAGGAACGCCCCAAAACGGCCCCGGTGCATGGTCAAGGCATGCCCCCGAGTCCCATCCATCGTCCCGAAGCGGCCCCGGTGCATGGCCAAGGCATGCCCCCCAGTCCCTATGAATGCCCCCAAAACGACACCGGTGTAAGGCCAAGGCATTCCCCCGTGTCTCCAAAAACGCCTCCAAAACGGGACAGGATCAAGGCCAAGGCATGCCCCTGGGTCCCGAGTGACGTAGCCAAAATGGCCCTGGTGCATGTCCAAGGCATGCCCCTAAGTCCTGTACATTGCCCCAAAACAGCCCCGATCCAAGGTCGAAGGATGCCCCTGAGTCCCAGGGAACAGCCCCGAGCCAAGCCTGTGGCATGCCTTAGTCTCGAGAATTAACCCCAAAAGGTCCCGGGGCAAGCCTGAGGCATGCCCTATGTCTTGGGGCAGGACCCCGGACCAAGATCATGACATGCCCCCATGTCCCGAGGATCGGCCCTGGGGGTCCTAGGGCATGCCCCCGACGCCTGGGGACCGGGACCGGGACATGCCCCCGACAGCGTCCATACACATTGCCAGATGCGCATGGCAGCGTCCATGCATGTTGGGCAGCGTCCGTGGATGCTGTCAGAGGGTGTTGGATGCTACCGCAGGGTGCTGGAGGCAGCAGCCTGTGAATGTTGGCCGTAAGATGTGAACGCTGGCCACAGGATGTGAACGCTGGCCGCAGCCTGTGAACGCTGGCCGCATGCCCATGAGTCCCGCTTGTCACCCCCCAAAACGGCACCGAAGCAAGGCCAAGGCATGCCCCTGAGTCCTGAACAACCCTCCCTTTGCCTGTTGGTAGGCGATGGGATCTGAGGCACAGGCGTCACCCGTGGGCGGGCGAGCAAGCGAGCAACATACGGGATACTCAAATTTTCGCTACTTGAGAGCCCAAACCTTGTGTGCTACCCATGCTTAAGCCCCGCCTACACATACACACACAACCGGGACGGGAAAAAAAGACACAGACAACCTTCACAACCCGTCCTTAGCCTATTGGCGGGCAGTACCCTTGGGGTGGTGAGTGAGCAGCAGGTGAGATACTCGGGGTTTTTCGTTGCTCGGGAGCCCACCCCTTGTCTGCTGGCCATCCCAAGCCCCTCCTCTAAACACCCATCCCTACCATGTGCCGCCCCTTCTTTCTTCAAGTCCCTTGGTGTGAATATGTCGGTTGGCTACGATTGTCCTTCGCGTCTAGTGTTGCTCGTCGGGCATCCCCTTGCTATTCCTTCTGTCTATGTGCCATAGTCAAGCGGACATGCGGGGTGCATCTCGGCGGGGACACGTGGGGCATGTGAGTTACGTTCGGTTCATTTGTGTTGGCGGGCTCTCTGCTCAAGCGGTGAACTAT
>JAKOGI010002166.1:20000-57500 GCA_029747015.1 Carnegiea gigantea
AACTATTGTTGTATATTGAGTTAGCGACACAAGAACTTGGCACCTCAAATATTAGCAAATCACAATAGGTTTTTTTTTTTGTGGTGGAGGCATGTATTGCAACAAAAGTCTTTTGGGGTTCCTCTTAAATTGTCAAGAAGGTTTCAACCTTTCGCAAAACTTCCAAAAAAAGACATGCCTTTCATTTGGTATCAAGCTTGTCAAAATGTTTTTGAAAGTATCAAGCAATATCTCACAAGGCCACATGTCTTAATGGCTCTAGTACAATTAAGGCCCCTAATCCTATACACAATAGTCCTTGAACGATCTTTAGGGGCTATGTTAGCCCAAAATAATGATGAAGGGAAGGAAAATGCCTTGTACTACATCAACCGGACAATGGTGGGTGCAGAAATAAATTGCTCCTTTATGAAAAAAAATTTGCCTCACAATAGTTTTTGCCATTCAAAAAAGTTTCGGCGCTACCTCTTATCCCATCAGATCATTTTAATCTCGGTGGAAGATCCAATGAAATATATATTATCTAAGTCCATGCTATCAGGGAGATTGGCCAAATGGACTATGCTTTTAGCTCTTTTTGACATCAAATTTGTGCCTCAAAAGGCAGTAAAGGGACAAGCTATTGCTAATTTCCTAGCAGCACATCCATGTTCAGATATTGAGGAACTACCCGATGATCTGCTAGATGATGAAGTTATGCTTGTTGAAACCAAATCATGGCAGTTACATTTTGATAGGCAGCAAGGGTTTGGGGAGCCGGAATAGGGATTGTAATTGCCACACCATCAAGAGGATTTATCCCTTATTCATTCTCTCTCCTCGAGATCTATTCAAATAATGTATCTGAACATGAGATACTCATAATGGGGCTCGAGTTGGCCCTAGAAATGCGTATTGACCAACTTAGAAGTATTCAGTAATTTCAAGTTAATCATTCAACAAATAGATGGCCAGTACAAAGTAAGAAATACCAAATTAGCGCCTCTCTACCAAAGGCAAGAAGCCTTGTCAATCAATTCTGATAAGCAGAGGTCAACCATGTGCAGAGGACTGAAAATGATAAAGCAGATGCCTTAGCAAAGTTGGCCGCTGCACTAACACTCCCTGATAAAAGGAAAATTCAAATAACAATTAGGGAACACCACTTGTTGACCTCAGCTTTAGAGTGTTTTGATGAAACTAAAGAAATAAATGTGGTGTCAGTCTTTTAGGTCGAAGAAGAAGTAGATTGGAGACAACCTCTCATTGAGTATATCCAGTATGACATCTTACTCACTGATCCAAGGAGAAGAGTAGATGTAAAACAATGAGTATTAAGATTTACAATTAAAAATGACACTTATATCGAAAGGCTTTCAAAGGGGTGTTACTCAAATGCTTATCAAGGGAGAAGGCTACTTATACCCTAAATGAAGTTCATGTCGGGGTATATGGGGCTCATCAAGCAGGTCCAAAACTTACTGACCAAATCAAAAGGTTGGGCTATTATTGGCCAACTATGGCTCAAGATGCAATAAAATTTGCCAAAGCATTTCAAGCTTGTCAAATACATGGCAAATTCATTCATCAGCCACCACAATTACTCCACCCAAGCATATTATCTTGGCCCTTTCATAGATGGGAACTAAAGCCTTCCTCCTCCTGTGATCATGTATTTATTTTAGCAACCACAAATTACTTTTCAAAGTGCATTGAGGCCATTTCATTAAGAGAGGATAGGGCAAAGCAAGTCATCCGACTTCATTAGGATTCATCCCATTTACAGATATGGAGTCCCATACAAAATCATTTCAGACAATACCCTCTACTTTAATAATCAAGTGATGATAAGGCTTGCAAAAAAAGTAGAAGTTCAGGCACAGCTTCTCATCAAGTTGCAATCCATCGTCAAATGGTCAAGCTGAAGCATTTAATAAAGTGCTTTACTAGAATCAAAAGAAAATGGTCTCAAGATTAAAGAGAGATTGGCATGAACAACTGCGTGAGGCTTTATGGGCTTATCGAACCATAGTTCAAATGAAAACTGGCTGTATGCCTTATAATTTGGTTTTCAGTTCAGAAGTTGTGCTACCTCTCAAAGTGCAATTGTCTTCCCTTAGAGTGGCTATGCAATTCACTTATCTAGATAAAAACACCCAAGTAAGATTGGTTGAACTTGAAGCATTAAATGAGGATCGATTAATGGCTCAACAAAGGCTTGAAATTTATCAAGCTCAAATGGCCGGTGCATTCAACAGATGGGTCAAGTTTCGCTCATTCAATGTTGGTGACTTAGCCTTAACAATGAGGAGGCCTATTGTCATCAATCGAAAGACACAAGGAAAATTTGTGTGCAAATGGGAGGGCCACTATGTAATCACAAAGGTCTGTCCTAAGGGGGCATATGAGCTTTAAAATCATGTCGGACAAATGGTATATATTTGTGTCAATGGCTAATTTGTAAAGAAATTCTTTACTTGAAGTTTCTAGACAGATGAATTGCATTGAACCACGAAAGGCTTGATCCCTCAAAAAGGAGGTACGTATGCAATCTGGCTTCATGCTGAACCCAGCCACGAAAATAAATAAATTCCCTTTTCCCATATATATGAAATTTTTTAGATTCATGTGATTCATCAAGTGGTCATGTGAAATATATAGTGAGAATCATTTACTAATTGCTCTTCGTTGTGTAATTATTTTGGTTTTGTGATTATTTATTTAGAAAAAAGGGAGAATGAGATAAAAAAACAGAGAGAAAAAAGGGGGGAGGGAGGAAAAGAGATAAAGGAAGAGACATTTAGGCTGTATTGCAATAGCATAAATAGTACAGTACAAAATGGACTTAAGGCCGGAGATATAAATGCAAAATAATTAAACAAACAAAAAAAACCTAAGCATTATTAAAGGAGATTACAAAGCCAATCAAATTCTTGAGATGATCCTTCTTGTTCTCCAGATCCTGCAGCTTGGAAATCGAGCTTTAACTAAGTCCGCCTTTACCTATTTGTTTCCCATTTCTTAGAATCTAGAAATGATTTCAGCTTGCTCTCTACCTCAATTAAGCTTTGCTACTGGATGGTCAAATCCACTTGCATTTTGCGAATCCACTCCTCCTCCCTCAAAATCTCCTGCTCCTTAACTTTAAGCTTTGAAGCATTACAGGATAGGTTATTGAGCTTACCTTCAATGTGAGAAATTTCAGAAGAACAAGTGAGATCTTGGTTAGACAAAGCTTTAACTCGGTCAACATCCACCAATTCTTCGATCTTTGCAGCAGTCTCAACTATGCGAAATATTTCCTTTATCTTGGAGGAAAGCCAGTAAATCTCTATTGTGCTGATTTTATAGATGTTAATCATGGAACAAACTGCACTCAAGGATTGAGAAACTTGTGCTATGTTAGCTAACAAGTCCCTAATAGAGCCATGATTAGAAATAATACAAATGATCACCTCTGCTCCTTTAAGAATGCTCTCTCAGACCCAATTTTCCTTCAAGTTGCAAAAATGACTTGCTAAGGAAGTAGGAATGCCTTAAATAGGCATGACTTCAACCAAGTCATCAGAAGTGTCATGCATAGGAATAATAGTAGTTACTACTGCATTAGGGAGCTCTACTGAAACAAGGAGGTGCTTCATCTAGGGGTACTTCTATTTTTTCTGGGGGACATCTTGTTGACTCAAAGTTCCCTACTTAGTAAAAGTGTCCAAGTTTGCAAAGGACACATCTTCAAATCTTGTGACGTCTCCTATATCAGAATCAACAGGGTGATCATAATGAGCCCTCTTGATCCTTACCTTGATGGGTACGAGAATTTGCCAAGGGAGGTGACTGATCATTGGGGCTCCTTTTATTCTTCTTCTATGGCCTTTTGTTGCCTCTAGAAACCTTGGTTTTTCCTTTTTAGAGAATGATGTCGAAGGTTTCTCCTTGGTATAACTATCGCCCATACCTCCCAAAATTTCAACAACTCTAGGAACAAACTGAAATAGAGGACATAGGTGATCAATAATGCAAATATTTTCCTTAAAAGCTTCTTCTTATTTGTTGTAGTCTGGTAAATCTTTTTGACTGACTGACTTAAATAAGGAGTACTGATTTTGGTCCACCAACTATAATAATCCCAAGAACAATCTCCTTCATAATAGGAGGAGGAACATAGACCTTTGCCCCTATATCTCACCTTTGATGATTAGCATTGGCTTGTGCAAAATCCATTATGCTCATTTGATGTCGGAGGGCTCTAATAAAGCTTAAGCAATTAGATGGAACCCCTTGATCAAATCCAAATTGGTGAGCAAATCGATTGGGATAATATGGTTCAAAAGCAATTCAACTCCAACACATACCAGAAGTATAGCTGATCGAATAGACAAGAGAAATTTAAAATCCTAATCTGGTAACCCCATGTCAATCACATCTCGGCCATTACGAGAGTCCTCATGATAAGAGCTAGCTCTGAGAGAAAGATATCTCCCATCCCTGAAAACGTGTCTAGCTTGGTGTAGGGAAAGTTTGCTACCAAGCAATCTAACATAATGAACAAAAGTTGGAAAGTCACCAGGACAGTTGCTATCTAGCCGACGACGATATATACAAGGAAATAACTCTGCTAACCAACCTATTACAGAGTGGCTGGGAAAAATTGCATTAGCTTTACCAAGATGGTCTGGATAACTTGCTGTGTCTCCTACGCTGTGATAGACATAGCCAAGCACCATTGGAGCCAAAGAAATTTGTGACCTAGAAGCCATCAAAGTAGCCATTACATATGTTTCTAGCCTTATAACTTCCTTGCCATGAGTTAAACAAAGCGACTCAACCAAAAGGCTAAGAAACCGACAAGTTCACCCTCAGCTAACATTCAAGTATGTCATTTGCTCTTGACATGAGATGTAAAGGAGGCTCCTTTTCTTGTTCTCAACTTTCTCTTTCTCAGAGTTCGTTTGTTCCCTGTACGTAAAGTAGACTAAGTATTTTATGTAGAAATAGTCTAACCAGAGGTCATAATAAATATGCTTAACCTTATGAAACTCGCAAAGTTCAGTATGAATACGCGGCAACTCAATAACCGTAGTGGGATATTTATTATGGTCAACCAAATCCTTATTGGGAGGTAAGAATTTATCGTATAGAGATTCAAGAACGGGTAAACCTCAAATTCAATGTATGTCATAAAGTGAAATGCCCACTTTACCTGCACCATAATGAAGAGTATTGGTTAATGGACCCCAAAGTTCATAAAAGCACCTCCATACATTTTTGTCAAAATGGTGTAGAAATTGGGATACGCCAACAGCACCAAATATACCTGCTCATTGCAAAGATCCTTCAAAACAGATAAGTATTCATTTGATCCATTCGATCACCCCTATCATAAAGGTTCAGCGACCATGAAATTGGAAGGTTAATCCCCAATTTCTTCTTCCAATAGGAAGCCTGTGTAGGGCTGGCTAAAATTCCTCCTCAGCAGGGTATATTTCTTGCCCCTGATGTTCAGTGTTAACCTTCGCAAGAATTACGGAGCCCTTACTTGATTCCAATGAGCATTTATTCTCGTGACTTCGATGGTAACGAAGTGTCCCCTGCTTGATTCTAGCTTTCTTAACCAAGATAGATGTTAGAGTGAAGGAAGGGATCATATTAAGGCTTTGCAAGGAGCTTGAACATCCATAATAAGGCCCACATTCACATGCTTGGCCATCTTGAAGTGGAGCTCTTTTATTATCAAGAGTCCCGTCCATAATCGTTGATTATCCTCTATAAAAAAACAAGGGTCTAACTAATGGATGATAAGGAAGCTCATAAAATGCCTGCCTCCTTCATGTTACCAAATGTTTTAACATGAACAATGCACGGGGGCACAACTGTTGAATATTAAATTTTGAAATATTTTAATATACAGGGTGGCCCTAACAGTGTTGTCAAAATAAATGAAAAATACAAGTATTTTATATGGGAGCAAACCCATTGACTTCTTTTACGAAAGTAAATATACGTAGCTCCCTAAAGTTGAGTTGCATCCCATATCCTAAATGAATCTTCTTTTTAATTTAAAAAAAAAAGAGAAAAAAGCTTTGCATATCTCACTGAAGCAAAATAAAAAAACACATACACACACAAAAAACCTTGACTGATTTTACGCTTATTTAAAACAATGGGACCTAGCTTGGCCCATATCGAACTAAAGTTATTGGTTTGCTGCGAGCTAATGCAATTCAATGGTTGTTCTAATACATGCCTCCACCTCCTCCTATTCACGGGCTATGTGCTGAGATTAGGTGGTTGCCATGTTTAATTAACTACTCTTCAATTCAGCATTACAAAATCAAACAATGAAGAAGTAGAGAGGGGGGACGTTAAAAAAAGGAATGTAAAACAGAAAGATCAAAACAACAAGAAGATCAATAGAAAGTGGAGGACTAAAACTGCAGAAATAGAGTAGTAAAAAGAAAACAGACGAAGAAGAAAAACTGAAGTAGGCGCAACACATGTATTACTGACAACGAAATCGAAGATTCAAAGGTATAAAACCAATAGAGTGTGATCGAGTGCCATGTTTATGATGTCTTCCGTTTTTCATGTTCATGTCACCATGACCAACCAAAATAAAACTCGGGTTATAATACGACTACAATCTCAATAAAGGGTCACAAAGATGATATATAGAGAGCCAAGTCCAATCCTTGCAAACTCTCAACAAAACGCGATCCGTTCGAGTCCTATTGGACTCACAAAATTTAAGGATTTAGGTAAATCCTAAGTCCTATTGGACCCATGAGATAAAGGATCCTGCTGGATCGAGGTTTTGCCAAACCTCAAAAGAAGTTGATCTTTTTAGACCTTAGACCCCATTGGACCTTGGTTTCTACCAGAACCATGAAGACTATGGATCTTGCCAGATCTCGGTTCCTACTAGAACCATGTAACCCACTGATACGGTTGAAAAATAAATATAGCTTGTTTGCTAAAGTTTGTTATTGCTTCCTGCCACCTCAT
The DNA here is from genome assembly GCA_029747015.1 of Carnegiea gigantea. NCBI lineage: Eukaryota > Viridiplantae > Streptophyta > Magnoliopsida > Caryophyllales > Cactaceae > Carnegiea > Carnegiea gigantea. The sequence goes on from JAKOGI010002166.1 coordinate 26,982, forward strand.
TTCTATTTGTTTTTATTTTTCAAAGTTTGTTATGCTTTGCTGTTAGTTTGTTAGCCCAACTCTCATATATTAGGGGGGCCACAATGATGTAAGGGATATCCAAGAACTAATATATTTTCTCTCTCCTCTAAATTCTTTGTATTCCATTACTCTTTGGGCACCATAGATTGCTTCTACCTACCCAATCTGCTTACCCACTGAAGGTTGCTTCCGGGTTTATCTTTCCCTCAAATAGCCACCAATCTAATCATCCCGTATCATTGGTATCAGAGCTATTGACCTGTGATTGTGGGTGATGACCATGACGCGCACGACTGTGCAAGAGCTGGAGGAAACTGTTCAATTGATGAATGAGCAACGACAACAACGAGAACTCAAGCTTGATCAGAAATTGGAGCTGATGAGGTCGGAAATGTGGGCTCTCATTGCTACGTTAATCCAACAGTCATTGGGGTCTCTTAATTTACAGCCACCTTTGAACAATGGTAATGGAGGTAATTTCCCTTGGCTCGATGATAAATACTATTTGCTTACTAGATTGTCCAAAATTAAGTTTCCCAAGTTTGATGGAACTTATGTGAAGGAGTGGTTATATCACTGTAAACAATTTTTTGCTATTGATAACACTCCTCCCGAGATGGAGGTTCGCCTTGCATCGGTACAGTTGAAGGGGCAAGCCTTGCAATGGCATAGAATTTATATAGTGAATAAGGTCGATATTTATCCAGGTTGGCCTAAATACGTATTAGACATCACCCAATGTTTTGGGGGGTTATATGATGGCCCGATGTCTGAATTGGTGAGTTTGAAGCAAAATCACTCGGTTCAAGACTATCACGATAGGTTTGAATCGATCCTAGTTCATTTGCCCTTATCTATTGAACATGCCCTTAGCATTTTCCTTACCGGCCTCAAACACAACACCCAAATGCATGTAAGGATGTTTAATCTGAGCACCTTACACCAAGCGGCTAAACTAGCTAAATTGTATGAAGCCTCTAAACAAAATTCGCAGCCCTCTTCAATCCAAAAACCTCCACAAAAAGCATTGCCACCCCCACCCCCCAACAAAATAAACCCAGCTCGACAAAAATCGTCCACTCCTCTTTTACTCGCACGACCAAGACGCCTAAGCCCCACTAAATTGAAGAAAAAAAAGCTAAGGGATTATGTTTCATATGTAATGAACCTTTTACCCCCGGTCATCATCTTAAGCATAAAAGAGCCCAACTCTTTCTCCTTGAAGGGGAAGAGGAAGTTTATGAGGGTGAAGTAACTGAAACTGAAAATTTGGAAATAGGAGGATGATAATGCACCCTACATATCAGTCCACGCTCTCACAGGGTCGACTAAATTCCAAATCAAGCAAGTAACCGGAACACACAACAAAAAAACACTCCACATACTCATCGATAGTGGGAGTACCCATAACTTTTTAGATGTGGCAATGGCAAGAACTCCGGGCTGTCGCCTAACTCCTATGAAACCACTGCCAGTTTCGGTGGCACACAGAGGAATTTTGACCACCACAGCTGAATGTAAGGGGTTCTCGTGGACATTTCGAACTTCTCAATTTGTGGCTGATTTTATGATGCTTCCCTTGGGTTTGTGTGATATGGTTTTGGGAATCCAATGGTTGCAAACCTTGGGGCCTATAGTGTGGGATTTCTAAAAATTATTTATGGAATTCTCATATCATGGCAAGAAACATGTGCTGCGGGGTGCCAAACAAGTTACGGTGAAGGCAGTTCAAGGGAAAGCGGCCAATCGGATGCTTGATAATAACAATCTGCAGCATGCAATGCTACATGTCCTTGATGGGGAAGATTCTGGAGCAAGTGTTGCTACTGGAAATCTCCTCTCTATCACTGTAGAGATGAATAGAGACATTCCACATGAAGTTCAAATGCTTCTATCTCAGTTTGAGGATTTATTGCAAGAACCAACTCACTTGCCTCCCTTCAGAGATGGATTTGATCATCATATTCCTCTCGTACCTGGCTCGTCACCCGTGAACAAACAGCCGTATCGATACCCGACAGTTTAGAAAAATATCATCGAAGCTTTGGCTCAAGAGATGCCTGATAAGGGTATTATTCAGGCAAGTTGTAGTCCATATGCGGCTCCGATAGTATTGGTGGGAAAGAAGGATGACACGTAGCGCCCTTGTGTTGATTACAAAGAGCTAAAAAAGCAGACAATTCGGGATCATTTCCCGATCCCGTTAGTGGAGGAACTCCTTGATGAGTTGGGCTAAGTAATCGTGTTCACTAAGTTGGATCTTCGTGCTGGATATCATCAATTACGAATGTCTCCTATGGAGGTGTATAAAACTACTTTTAAAACTTATTTAGGGCACTATGAGTTCTTGGTGATGCCCTTTGGGCTCACAAATGCACCTTCCTCCTTTCAGGCATTGATGAATGATATGTTCCGGCTACACCTACGACAATTTGTCCTTGTTTTTTATGATATTCCGGTGTACAGTGATTCTCTCACTCATCACGTTGGGCATCTAGAGGTGGTTTTTACTACTGTGCGATGGCATTCGCTGTATCTCAAGCGGGCTAAATATGCCTTCGCTGTTCCGCAAGTGGAATACCTTGGCCACATTATTTTGCATGGGCAGGTGGCCACAACTAAGCTTGCTGTTGTCCAAAACTAGGCAGTCGCTAACACTCTCAAGGAGCTTCGAGGATTCTTGGGACTCGTCGGGTATTATCGAAGATTTATTCGAGGTTATGGTCAATTAGCTCGACCACTTACGGACCTCTTGAAGAAGGACGGGTTCACTTGGGATGCTAAGGCAGCAGCCGCTTTTGAAGTATTGAAGAGCGCACTCGTACCAGCACCTGTCTTGGCGATGTCTAACTTCGACAAGCCTGTTGTTGCCTAAACCGATGCGTTTGGGAAAGGAATTGGGGCAGTTCTAATGCAAGATCATCACCCTATTGCATACATTAGCAAGAGTCTCATCAACAAGCATCAACATTATTCTATCTATGAACGGGAATTATTAGCACTCATTTTTGCAGTTAAAAAGTGGGAGCCATACCTCATTAATAAGCCCTTCATCATTTGTATCGATCAGAAAAGCCTCAGATTCCTACTTGAACAGAAGTAACTACCCCATTGCAACGCGTATGGCTTATGAAATTGATAGGGTTTGATTTCGAAATTCATTACAAAAATGGGAAAGACAATGCCGCAGCGGATGCCCTTTCACGGGTTAACAGTGCCGAAGTTCTCTGCATGGCTCTTAACGAGGCCCCTACTGATCTTATGCCCCTCCTCTCTCATGGGTGCACCAATGATCCTGTTGACCAATAACGATCACAGGAATAAATGGTCATAATCGCCATTGAATTAGCGGTTACACTTGGGGATTAATTGTGTATTAATCAACTATGATTTTGCAGATTCTGTTTAAGGCTTTGTGCATCTATATATATGACAAATGGATTGCGAGGTTAATCATCAGAAAAATCAGCAAGCTCTTCTCTGTTCTAAAAAACTCTCTGCTCCTTCCCTCACTCAAACCTAGCCATCATCATGGGTTCGGGTTTTGGGCGTAAAATCCTCGGTGACTCTAGTAGCACCTGTTCGTGGGCAGACATCTAGTAGGCGTAAAGGTCCGGGCATTTCCATATTCAGGTAATCCTAAACTAACCTACAATGGTATCAGAGCCTGCCTGTTAAGATTCTAGCTTCAAACATATGATTGTAATCATGAAATATGAAATCAGAATATGAATCTAGACAATACGCTTATATGCAATACCCTGTAATTATGATAAAATGCAATGAATATATAATTTGCCAGCATGCGTTTGAATTGATTAAACTACCAGATCATATGTTTCTGTGTGAAATGAGTAAAAGGGATCTAGTAGTTTTTGTTCATATATTCATGATAATCTGACATATTTCATATTACATTTAGCTCAAATCAAATGCTTCATATTGATATCCAGACTCTAGAATTTCTGTGTGAAATAGGTTTTTAAAAAAATTTTTTTTTCCTTGCCCAGATTCATGCTAATTTGAAATTAAATTGCACCTTTTTCGGTCATTTACCCAGACCCATGACCCCACACTTAATCTCTCTAAATATGAAACTAAAACCCAATGCCGACCTTTCTCGGCCCCCAACACCTCATCGTCCCAAACCCAACCAAAAAAAAAAAAAAAAAAAACAAGGAGGCAAGAACGGACTTACCTCGACCCATCAGAATTGCTGGGGGGATGGCGTGTGCAGGTCACGCACCGTCGACGAAAACTTTTGATTGGTTTTCTTCGCCTCGTCGTCCCCAATCCCCTCAGATCTGCTCATCCCGGCTCAGAACCATGAGAAAAAAACACCATAGAAGTTGCGCGTGGGTGACTCGCATCGCAACGGGGGTGGCGCGTTGGGCGAGTGGGCGGCAAAATGTTCGGCGGCCGATCTACTCACTAGCATGGTCAAATTGGTGGATTTGGTCGATGGTTGGTGCCGGGATGCATTTGGAAGCTTTGGGTGGTGGTTCCAGCGGATTTGCATCCCAGTCAAAGTGACCGGTGTCGGAGTTGGGGCTTAGATTTGAGGGGGCCGTGGCTGCCATGGAAAACGGCCAAGTCGGGTTTTTTTTAATCTCGGCTGAGGGCCGAGCTTTAGAGTGAGAGAATGTAAGGTTGAGTTCTAGTTTTAGTGAGAGAGAAAGGCGAAGAATAGAAGGCTCTGGAAATGGGGAGCCGAAGGAGTTCATAAATAAAGAGGGGGATCAGTCTTGGGTAGACTAGGGTTTAAGTAGCCCAATTTTAATGTTGTTGTTTCTTGAGTTGAATTGTAATTTCAAATGAATTATAATTTTTGAATGCATGAACTTATTATTATAATATTAATATATTTAATGTTCAATTGTATATTATCACATACTAATAGTATAAATTCGTTTTATATGTTATTATGTTGAATGAATATGTACAAATGATGCATTCCTAAATTAAATTTTCAAATGAGTTTTGATTTTGAATGCATTAATATGTTTAATGTTTAGATGTTAGTAATAACATGCCCAAAACATATAAATTTGTTTTATATGTTATTATGTTAAATATATTACCATTAAGATTATATGAGTTAGTTTCATATACATAAATATGAGTCGTAGAAATAATCACAATGTAAATTAGTTTTGCATATATTACAATAAAATATCTGTGCGATATTTGTCTAAATGTCAATTTGTTTGACATATTGTGGTCCATATGGATATTTTTATGGAAATATTGTTGTAATTAAGTTATTTAAATTTTCTAGTTCATGATTATATGAGATGGTTATGAGCTTAGCGAAATTTTCGATCATATAACATGAACGATGAAACTTTAATAATTTAATTACTTGAGAAAATATGTGCCTTATGTCCATCCTTTAATATGAACTTGTAGATATAACAGCTAACAGCGCAATGATCAAGGAGCTTTCCATAAGTAAGAAGTTAGATGGGTCTAACTATGACATGTGGAAACGGAAGATTCAGTATCTTCTAAATGAGAGGGACCTGTTGGAGCACTTGACGGTAGCCAAGTTTCCGCCATCTGACACGGATAAAGATGGCAAGCCCATTGATACTTCTTCTGTGCGGTATCAAGAGAGCTTATAGGCCTACCAAGACTGGTCCAATAAAGATCGAAGGGCACGATTTACTATGTTGTATTTCATACACGACGATCTTATTGGAGAATTTGAGCTGTGTCCCATGGCTAAGAACATGTGGGACCAACTCAAAATCCGTTTTGGTCAAACATCCGAGACAAGGCTTTGTACCTTGCAGCTCAAATGGATACAGTACCAAATGGATTCCAGTCGTACCATGACCGAGCATTTACGAATTATAAGTGGAATAGTTCGTGATCTCAAAGCTACTGGCAAGGAAATTTCTGAGGGGGAGCAAGTCCTGAATGTGACTCGGGCTCTCCCTGCGGAATCTCAGCATTGGAATCATGTCAAGACTGTCTTGACACATTTTGAACATATCAAGACCTTTGCTGAGGTCCAAAGCCACATTGAAATGGAAGAAGAATGCCTGAAAATGTTGGGCACTTCTCATGTGGCTTTTGTTGCCAAGAGAAATAGGACCAAAGGCAACAAGAATAACCGAGGTGAACAGGCTAAGAAGGGTTGTCGCTCCCCTCAGAATGGTAGGCCGAAGGTTGGGATTGCTAAGAAACAGAAGGCCAAAGGCAATGGAGGGATGAATATAGCACGTGTGAAGTGATATAATTGTGGAAAGAAAGGTCACTACGCATGGGATTGTCCTGAGCCGAAGCAGGTACTTTCTTCCAGTTGTTCTCCTAAGTTATACGTATGCTCCCATGCATTAGTTGCTCATTCTCTTCCTAATTGGAATGTAGATACGAGAGCAAGCAAGCACATAGTCCGTGATAGAGCTGGGTTTGTGGATTTTCACCGGTACCCAGTGGGTACACAAACTGTCGTGCTGGGTAACGGCAGTGAAGAAGACATTTTAGATGTTGGAACGTACCAACTCATCTAGCAAGGAGGAAATAAGCTGCTCCTTTTTGATGCCCTCTACGCACCTGCGGTGCGAGTTTGTCTTTTATCTTTAGTTTCTTTAATGAAATCAAGTTTTGATTTTAGTTCTTGTCTAGATGGTTTGAACATTATGTATGGTGGCAATGTGTTTGGCCACGCAACCTTAAAGAATGATTTCTTGTATTAGATTTGGATAATTGTTATAATAATTCTCCTTCTGTTTTTGTCTCTAGTTTTGATTCTGATTCTGAATCTATTAAATGGCATGCTAGGCTTGGTCATATTATCCGAGATAGGATGAGTAGGCTAGCTAAAGAAGGCCTTTTAGACCCACTCACTAAGGTTAAGTTACCTAGATGTGAGTCGTGTCTAGCTGGCAAGGCGACCGCGAAGCCTTTTGGTAAGGCTTCAAGGGCGTTAAGCCCTTTAGAGCTTATCCACTCTGATATTTGTGGACCCATGAATGTGAAAGCACGTTATGGCGCTTTCTATTTCCTTACCTTCATAGATGACTATTCAAGATATGGGCATGTGTACCTATTATCACATCGCTATGAAGCACTTGGTGTGTTCAAACGTTTTGTAGCTGAGGTTGAGACCCAATTAGATCGTAGAGTTAAGACTTTTTGAACTGATCATGGTCATCAATACCTCTCACAAATATTCAAAGAATTTTGTAAGGAAAAGGATATACGAAGACAACTCACGATTCCTAGCACTCCACAACAAAACGATGTGGCAGAGCATAGGAATTGAACATTGCTTGACATGGTCAGGTCAATGATGGCACACACCATTCTCCTAATTAATTTTTGGGGGGATGCGCTGCTTACAGCAGCTTACATCCTTAACTGTGTGCCTAGTAAGAGTATATCCACTACCCATATGAGTTATGGCATGGTAGAAAGCCCACCTTGGAACATTTACGCCCATGGGGTTCGACTGGTTATGTATATAACCCAACTCATAAACATGGGAAACTTGGTCCAAGGGCCACTAAAATGGTGTTCATTCGATATTCCAAACATTCTAAGGGATATGTTATGTATGTTGAACACCCTAATAGTGATATAACAGAAGTGGATTTATGAAATGTTGAGTTCCTTGAGGATGCGTTCCCGAACATTGGTGAAATCAAACAGGACACGACGTTGTATGAGTTACCGCCAAATGATCGACAATCCCTCGATGAGGGGAAGGGTTTGAGCACTCACCGTGTCACCGAGGATAGTACTCTTTCGTTGTTTGGAAGAGATGATGAGTTGTTAGGTTACCCAAGAGAATCAACCTGAGAATGAGGTTCGTCCTCCTTCTCTAGTACATGAACACGAGGTTAGCCCACTTGTTCAACATAATGACAATGACTCTCTCTCAACTGAGGATTCTATACCTCTTAGGGATAGGGGGAGGAATACCTTAGAGGGTCAAAGCAGCATAGGTCCTGTGCTCCGGAGGAGTGAGCGTGGAAGAATACCTCGATGATATTTTCAAATTGAAGAGTAGATATTCCTATGCACTCCTTTAGAAATAGAAGAGCCTACCTCCTTTCAAGAGGCTATCAATTCACTAAACCATAAAGAGTGGATGGAAGCCATGAGGGATGAAATGGACTTTATGGAGAGAAACAAAGTTTGGAAACTTATTGATCATCCTCCTGGACGTAAATCAATTGGAAATAAGTGGGTTTTCAAGATAAAATGTTGGACAGATGGATCAATCGATAAGTTCAAGGCCCGTTTAGTGGCGCAGGGGTTTACCCAAATAGAAGGAGTAGACTACGAAGAGACTTTTTCTCCTGTGATGAGAATTGCCTCTATTCGCGTTCTTCTAGCCTTAGTTGCCCATTTGGATTCAGAATTGTTCCAAATGGACGTAAAGACTGCTTTCCTTAATGGAAACCTTGAAGAAGAGATTTACATGGATCAGCCTATTGGTTTCGTATCGAAAGGTCAAGAGGACAAAGTTTGTCGTCTTAAAAGATCCATTTATGGTCTCAAGCAATCTTCTAGAGCGTGGTACTTCAGATTCTATGAAGCCATTATTTCTTTTGGCTTAACCATGGTTTCTAAAGATCACTGCGTGTATGTCAAGAAACTACAAAGGGGATTATGTTTCTTACTTTGTATGTTGATGACATATTACTAGCTGGAAACAACATGGAGATGATCTAAACCACTAAGCAGTGGTTGTCCTCCGTCTTCAAGATGAAGGACATGGGTGAGGCCACGTACGTCCTAGGCGTAGAGATAACTCGAAACCGTCCTAAAAAGCTTCTTGGTTTAAGCCAAGAGGCATACATAAACAAAATCTTAGAACATTTTCGAATGCATTACTCTAAACCCGTGGACACTCCAGTTGAAAAGGATTTAACCTTAAGTCTTGACCAATGTCGTAAGACAGACAAATAGAAGGAGAAGATGAACAATGTTCCTTATGCTAGTGCAATAGGAATTCTTATGTATGCCATGTTGTGTACACGGCCAGACATTTGCTTTGCGGTTGGTTTGGTAAGTCATTACCAAAGCAACCCAGGGCCTGCACATTGGCAAGCCGTCAAAAGGATCTTTCGTTACCTGTATGGTACGAGTGACCTAGTCCTTTACTACCAAGGTGGGGATCTTAAGCTAAGCGGATATACAGATGTTGATTGGGGTGGTGATCTGGACGAATCTAGGTCTACCTCAGGATATGTGTTCAACCTAGGTAGGGGAGGGATATCTTGGTGCAGTATGAAACAAGATTGCCTAGCACTTTCAACTATGGAAGCAGAGTATGTTGCTTGCTATCTTGCTACTCAAGAGGCAATATGGCTAAGGAGTTTTCTACAGGATCTTGATCTCACGCATGGGGTTAATAATCCTGTAGAAATGTTATGTGATAATACTGCTGCTATCCAATTTGCAAGAGATCCAAAGTTCTACAGGAAAACTAAGCATATTAAGAAGCGTTATCATTGTGTACGAAACGCCATAAAAGAGAAAGAAATTGCCATTAAGTATGTATCTACAACTAGGGCGATCGTAGATCCTTTAACTAAGCTTATTCTGAGAGACGCTTTTGTGATGAGGTTAGGTCTACGTAGGACTTAGTTTTTTTGATGTATCTAAATGTATGAGGGACATGTTATTACTTGTATTAATTATTTATGAAATACAGAATGATGTTTTTTTTTTCAAATGTTCATAAATATACAAGTACGTTGTAAGGCACATTGTTATGTCACCTGGCTTCTGACTGGCATAGTCACACAGGCAATCGCCCTGACGCTTGAGTAGCGGGCAGCATGAGACTAAATTATATTGGCACTTGGTGTGCAATATTGATTATTTATGCTAGAAGCGTATGAATGGAAAATATAGTCGCCTTAGTACGTCTGAGATGAGACTCAGGGGGAGTCGAATATGAAATAAGTTTTAATATCGAAGCCTTATAGCCGAATCTTGAGTACTGAGATTAACATTGGGTATGTTGGTCTAGTAGCTCAGGTTGGTTTTTTTAGGTAAAAGCCAAACCTGTGATTCGCATGGTATAGAAGAGTGACATGCCCAATTTAGAGGGAGCTATGCCATGGCACACTATCATATTGTGTGTGCTGAAAGTTGACCTATCTGATCAGTGATAAGTGAATTCCCTTTCCTTATCACTGTGTGACCCTCATTAGCGATACTCCTTGACTTAGAGTTATAACATGAAGTCGAAGTTTGATGTTGCTACCTTAATGTGTTATCCAAGGGTCAAGATGTACACGGTCCAGTGGAGCATATTAGAAAAGCAGTCATGCCAAGATGAATTATTTTAATTGTCTAAGGAAGAATCATTTCTTCATCACCATGTCAAGCCTGGGCGATTATATTTAGTATATAATCAATTGATATATTAGGCATAAAGGGACAGTGTATGCCATTGGTGATGTATTTGAATGATTTGAGGTATTGGTGTTTCATGTAGGCGCTATGTCAGTTAGATGGTGACTTGATATAGTATTAATGGTTTTATTTTTGGTCGCACGCTCAATTCCCAGTGTGATGTGTAAGGGAAGATTATTGGCAAAGAGGTATGAGGTTGGTGGTCTTTGTAACCGAAGGGGAGCTGTTGACCAATAACAATCACAGGAATAAATGGTCATAATCGCCATTGATTTGGCGGTTACACTTGGGGATTAACTGTGTATTAATCAACCATGATTTTGCTGAATCTATTTAAGGCTTTGTACATCTATATACATGACAGATGGATTGCGAGGTTAATCATCAGAAAAATTAGCAAGCTCTCCTCTGTTCTAAAAAACTCTCTGCTCCTTCCCTCACTCAAATCTAGCCATCATCGTTGGTTCGGGTTTTAGGCATGAAATCCTCGGTGACTCTAGTAGCACCTGTTCGTGGGCAGACATCTAGTAGGCGTAAAGGTCCGGGCATTTCCGTATCTAAGTAATCCTAAACTAACCTACATATCCCAAGCTTCAAACAATCATTTTAGCTCTGCAATATAATGTTGCTAGCCACTTGAAATACACATATGTGAATCAGTAGGTCCATCGCAAGGGCAAATTAGTGGTGAGTGATGATCAACAACGGAAGCACTTCATCCTCCAGTGGCTCCATAGCTCTCATACAAGGGGCCTCTCGGGTCAAAATATCACTCTACAGAGGATCAAGGTTTTATTCTACTGGAAGGGATGACAAAAGACATACAACACTTCATCCGATCATGTGACATGTGCCAACGCTGCAAGGGTGAAAATGTGGCTTCGCCGGGCCTTTTACAGCCATTACCTATTCCTCACGCGCCATAGGCTGATGTCAGTCTCGACTTTATTGAAGGGTTGCCTAATTCCTTTGGTAAAACACTGATTTTGGTGGTGGTCGATCGTCTCACCAAATATGCCCACTTCATTGCCCTCCAGCACCCACGTGCTTCAATTACGGTAGCCCAAGCCTATGTGAATAACGTCTACAAACTACATGGTCTTCCCACCACTATGGTTGGTAATAGAGACCTCACATTCCTCAGTGATTTTTGGAAGGAAGTGTTCACTATACAGGGGGTTGATTTGCTATGGTCATCCGCCTATCACCCACAAACAGATGGTTAAATGGAAGTGGTTAACCAATGTCTTAAGACTTACTTGCGGTGCATGTGTAGTGACTCCCCTACTCTTTGCAGTAAATGATTGAGTTTGGCCGAGTGGTGGTACAATACCAATCACCATTCCTCGACACAAACGACCACTTTTGAAGCTGTCTATGGGTATGCTCCACCCATTCATCTTCCTTATTTTCCACGTGAAAGCAAGAATGATACGGTGGATAGAAGCCTAGCTGAGCGGAAAGAAATGATTAAATTGCTCTAATGGCCTCTCGGCTGTACTCAAAATCGAATGAAACAAGATGTCAACCGCAAGCGTAGTGATAGAAATTTTGATGTGGGAACTTGGGTCTATCTCAAGTTACAACCATATCGACAATCCTCGGTGGCTCGTCGAGCAAATGAAAAGTTAGCTCCAAAATATTATGGGCCTTACAAAGTTGTTGAGAAGATTAGAGCAGTAGCCTATCGATTGGAATTGCCTTCGGGTTCCCAAATCCACCTTGTCTTCCACGTTTCACAGCTCAAGTTATGCCATGATCCGCAAGCCTCAAGAGCTGAATTGCCCCTATTTATGCGGGACACTATCTAAACTCTTGAACCAGATGCTATTGTAGATCGTGCCACTGTCTTGCTCGGCCGCCATGCTGTCACTAAGGTCCTCATCAAGTGGAAGGGGCGCCCACCCGAAGTCAATACTTAGGAATACTTTGCTGATTTCCAGAAGCAATCTCCGAGCTTCAATCCTTGAGGACAAGGATTTTCAACGGGAGGGAGTGATGATACGGTTGAAAAATAAATATAGCTTATTTGCTAAAGTTTGTTATTGCTTTCTGCCACCTCATTTCCGTTTGTTTTTATTTTGCAAACTCTGTTCTGCTTTGCTGTTAGTTTGTTAGTCCAACTCTCATATATTAGGGGGGCCACAATGATGCAAGGGATATCCAACAACTAATACATTTCTCTCTCCTCTAAATTCTCTGTATTCCATTACTCTTTGGGCACCATAGATTGTTTCTACCTACCCGATCTGTCTGCCCATTGAAGGTTGTTTCCGGGTTCATCTTTCCCCCAAACAGCCACCGATTTAATCATCTCGCATCACCCACAGATCCTGCCGATTGCTGGGCCTGTTGTACCCATACCTGAAATAGTCTCAATAGAGTCGGTAATTTGGAAGAAATTCAAGAACTTGAAGATGGATAAGTAAATAGCTCGGATGATCATAATCTGCATCTCAAACTAATTCTTTGCCATGAGCACTTGCCTTTGCCTTTTTTTTTTCAAATAATAATAATAATAATAATAATAATAATAATAAGGGTGAAATGAAATTTCAACGTCAAAGAAAAAAAGCGACAAGATAAGGCCGGATATGATTGGAATATTGCTTTTTCATTTAAATATTATCATGGCCCTTTGATTATTAGTAAAAGAAATGGAACCGGGATGATTTGAGTTATAAAAGTAAGATGAGGAAGAAAAAAAAGGGTGTTTTGACCTTTCAAGAAAATTTCGCTTCTCTGTGCCAGAATGAAAGAATTTCTTAGAGCTTGAATGCAATAAATTGTAAAATCTAAGCCTTTTATAAATTCAAAGTCTTTGTTTAGGTGAATAAATTTGATTCATCTTAGGACTCCATTTTGAAGATACCATAATCCTCAAAATATATTACTTATCTACTTAATTCAAAATTTTTGATTTGTGGTTTAGTACATAAAAAAAGAGCATAATCAAAGCAAATGAAGAATTTTACCAGGTGGCAGTCATTATGTGTAAATTGGAATGGTTGGTTTTGAAAATAGAAGGAATTAAGCCTGTCAAAAGCTTATGCTTACAAGTGTTTTAAAAAAAAAATTCATTTCTGATTGAATTGCCCTGCGTGACTCTCAAAGCAAAGACGAATGGGGGGATATTCAATTGGTTGGATATGTAACTCCAATATGGAGCTAAAAGATTAATCTGAGTATTTTGACACACTAAAGGGAAGCCAGGCATAAATGGATTAAAAGTTGATAATTACTACGGCGGTGTTGTTCATGTTTGGCATTACCAATAATTAGTACAAGGTCATCCTATTGTTAGTTAGATGACTTTACAATAAATCGAAGAGCCTTTTATATGCATCTCCTTAACCAAAACCTGCAAAGAGGAAAATTAAAAAAAATATTTAACAGAGACTAGAACTATGGTGACTTGATTCTACTAAAGATACATGGGAAGCCTAATATAAAATTTTGGGTTCAGTCAAAATTAAAATTCTCAAATTGGCTCAAGCTAATATGCCCTCTTTCACAAAAGACCAACATTATAATTCTATGACCCTTGATTACGTTACGTAATCAAAACGAACAAAAAACCAAGTTCTTCAAAAATATATATATATACATACACATATAAAATCTTTCTCAAATCCCAACTCCACCAAAATGGGCCAAACCTGAGCCAAATATACAACCAAACTTATCAAAATTCCCCCAACTGTGATATAGCCCAAAAAACTAATTTTGGATTAGGAGTTATGTCGATTTGATCCCGTTAAGAATACGTATCAAGCCTATAAGTAGCATTTGGGTGCAATCGGAAGTCAAAAAAATGAAATAAATGGACCGACCCCAAAAAGGACTAAGGCAGAAAATTTAAAAAAAGAAATTTGAAATGGCTATAAATTATTATAACTTAGTAGTGGAAGTCAAAAATCAAATGACAATATTAAATCAAAACCATGGCTATTAAATTATGGTTACTAACCCAATAAAAATAAAATACAAATTAATTCAAATTAATTTAAAGAACTATAGTTGGTTCGATCCTCTATAAAAGAGGTACGTAGGTAGCTCGCGACAAAACAGTGAGTGTAACCCAAGTTCCAAATCAAACAAAATTACTCATATGAAGAATGTGTATGTATAGTATCCTTCCTAGAAGATGCCTATACAGCCACTATCTGATGCAATTAAATTTTGGATAATGGGTAATTCAGAACCAGAAACATGATAAATGTCCATCCTAATTATATAAAGTCTTATTCCTGCAAAATAAAACAGGCTCTGTACCACCGAGCATTTATACGTATTCTTAAACAAATTCAAGCCTTCCAACTTTTCTCATGGGATAAAAATATAGTTTTAGGTGAATTCAAGTCTTGCCCACGATGTTCAGTGTTAAGCTTCTCAAGATTAGTGACATTAAAGTAGTTCGCATAATCCTTGCTTACGTCTATGCATTTATTCTCGTCATTCCGATGGTAACAAAATGTCCCTTGCTTGATTCTAACTTTCTTGACCCAGATAGATGTTAGAGTGATGGAAGGGATTCCATTAAGGCCTTACAAGGAGCTTGAATGTCGATGATAAGGCCCATATTCAGATGCTTGGCCATCTTGAAGTGGAGCCATTTCATTGCCGAGAGTCCCGTTCCTAATCATTGATTATCCTCTATTAAAAAAAAAACAAGGGTCTAATTAATGGATGATAAAGAAGCTAATAAAATGCATGCATCTTTCATGTTACCAAATGTCATAACATGAACAATGCACAAGGGGAAACTGTTGAACATAAGATTTTAAAATATTTTAATATGTAGGAGGTGGGCGTAACAATGTTATCAAAATAAATGAAAAATACAAGTATTATATATGGGAGCAAACCCAATGACTTCTTTTACGAAAGTAAATATACGTAGCTCCGTATAACGATTTACTTGAGCTGCATCCCACATCCTAAATAAATCTTTTTTTTAAAATAAAAAAGAGAAAAAAGATTTGCATACTCCCCACTGAAGCAACAAAAAAAAACACACGCACAACCTTGATCGATTTTATGCTTATTTAAAATAAGGTAACCCAGTTTGGCCCATATCTAACAAAAGTTGTTGGTTTGCTAGAAGTTGCTGCAATTAAACAGTTGTTCCAATACAAGCCTCCGCCTCCTCCTAATAACAAGCTACGTGCTAAGATTGGGAGTTTGCCTTGTATAATTAACTGCTCTTCAATTCAGCATTATAAAAGTTGACAATGTAGAAGTAGAGACGGGGGATGTTTAAAACAAAGGATCAAAAATAGGAAGATCAAAACAAGAAGAAGATCAACGAAAAGTGGAGAACTAAAACTACAGAAACAGAGCAGTAAAAAAAAAAAAAAAACAGACGAATAAGAAGAAGTGAAGTACAAGCAACACACGTATTACTGACAACAAAATTGAAGATTCAAAGGTATAGAATCAATGGAGTGTGATCGAGCGTCATCTTTATGATGTCTTCCATTTTCCAGGTTCACGTCACCATGACCAGCCAAAATAAAACAGGAGTTGTCATACAACTACAACGTCAAAAATGGGTCACAAAGATGACAGACAGAGAACCAACTTCAAGCCTTGCCAACTCTCAACAAAACTCAACCCGTGCGAGTCCTGTTAGACTCACAAAACTCAAGGATTTAGCTAAATCCTTGGTCCTACCGGCCCTATGAGATAAAGGATCTTGCTGGATTGGGATTCCGCCGAACCCCAAAAGAAGTTGATCTTTTCAGACCTCAGACCCTACGAGACCTCGGTTCCTGCCAGAGCCATGAAAAGTATGGATCCTGCTGGATCTCGGTTCCTGTCAGAACCATGAAACCCATGGATCCTGCTGGTTCCTGAATCTATTTGACCCATAAATGAAATAGTCTCGATAGAGCTGATAATCTAGAAGAAATTCAAGAACTTGAAGAAGAATTAGTAAATAGCTTGGATGATCGTAATCTGCATCTCAAGCTAATTCTTTGCCATGGACACTTGGTTTTTGCCTTTTAAAAAAAATAAAAACGCTAAAATGAAATTTCCACATAAAAGAAAAATTTGGGGCGGGGGGAACATATGGCTAGATATTATTAAAATATTGCTTTTTCATTTGAATATTATCATGGCCCTTTGATTATCAGGGCGGAAAAAAACAAAGAAACGGAAGCTGGATGATTTGAGTCATAAAAGTAAGATGCAAAAAAAATGATGTTTTTACCTTGCAAGAAAGTTTCACTTCTCTGTGAATGAATGGAAGAAAAAATTCACAGAGCTTGAATGGAATAAATTGTGAAATCTAAGTCTTTTATAACTTCCAAGTCTTTGTTTAGGTTGATAAATTGTATTCATCTTAGGACTCCATTTTGAAGATACCATAATCCTCAGAAGATGTTACTTATCCAATTAATTTAAAATTTTGATTTGTGGTTAAGCCTATATAAAAATAGGATAATGAAAGCAAATTGTTCTGGAAATAAAAATGGATTAAACCTGTCAAAAAGCGTAATCTCACAAGTGATTAAAAAACAAACCATTTTTTATTGAATTGCCCTGCGCGACTCTCAAAGCAAGGAAAGGGGGGAGGGAGGGGCGGAGGCAGGATTTAAATCAAGGGGGGCGAGATTAATAATACACATAATATAAACTTTAATAGCTCTAAAAATAAAATGCATAGCTACTACATTTAAGAAAGTTGTCCTCGACGAGATCTCATGTTAAAGCATGATATCGTCGTTCGAGAGACTTTTAAAAATATCAATCTCAAAATAAGTAACAACAGTATCATTTAAAAATTCATCTGATATTTTGTTCCGCAATTTGGTCTTGATGAATTTCATTGCAGAGAACACTCTTTCAACAGTTGCCGTGGAAACTGGTAAAATCAATGCAAGTTCCAAAAGTCGATGTAGGTGGGGAAAGCTCAAATGCTTCTTTGTTTGAACCAACTTCCTACAAAGCTCAGGAAGTCCCGAAATGTTGGACAACCTCACATCATCAGCTACATTAGCAATGAAAGTATCCAGCTCACAAGCAAGTGTCTCAATAGCCAAGTCATCAAAATCATCTGGATATAGCTGAGCCATTCTTAGTATCTTGTTTTTGTCAAAGTTAGAGAATGAGTCACTAGGATTCAAACAAGCCACCCCAAGAAGCAAATCAGTGGTCGTCTCAGAAAAACGACTATTAAGTTCTTGCATTTGCATATCAAGAATTGTGTAGAACACGTCAATGCGATAGTAATGCTCATTTGTGCTCTTGGAAACTCTACGCTTGGATTTTCCTCGAATAATATGAAAGTCATCCATGTTAGGAATCTCAATATCATGTTTCACACAAAATGAAGAAACTTTATCAAGTAAATCATCCCATCCTTGATCCCTTGTTATTTGTAGCTGTCTCTTGGCAGTATTAAGGAGAGATATAACATTAACAATATCTTGGTCTCTTCTTTGTAAAGCCTGACTCAATGCATTTGTAATACCCAACACCAATTTCATCAAATGTAATAAGAAAGCAAACTCAAATGTTTGTAAGGCATCCAAAGCACCTTGCGCCGTGACTCTATCAGATGAATGACTTCCATGAGTTGCTATAACATCAAGCACATCAATGATAGGAGCAAACATGATAATCATGTTTGTAAATGTTTTATAATGAGAGCCCCAATGAGTGTCCCCAGGTCTTCCAAGTCCAAGTTCTTGGTTTAAACCCCGTCCAGTTTGTAGTTCACCTAAACATAATGCTTCTTCAACTGCTTCTGTTTGTTTTTCACGAAACTCATCTCTACGTTTATAAGAACCACCAATCACATTCAATGTAACACCAACGCACCCAAGAAACCATTCAATATCATCATGATGATTTGTAACCGCAACAAGAGTTAATTGAAGCTGATGAGCAAAACAATGAATGTAATGTGCTGATGGACAATCTTGCATAATCAAAGCTCTAAGCCCATTGATATGTCCACGCATATTACTAGCCCCATCATACCCTTGTCCTCTTATGCGAGAGGGACTCAAGGAATATTGAGATAACAAAGAATAAATATTTTCCTTTAGTGACAAAGAGGAAGTATCGGTGACATGAACAAGACCAAGTAGACGCTCCATAACAAATCCCTTTCTATCAACATATCGCAAGACAATAGCCATTTGTTATTTACAAGATACATCACGGGATTCATCAACTAATATAGCAAAATATCCATCTCCAAGTTCTTCAAGAATCTTTCCAATGGTTTCTTTTGCACAAGAATGAGCAATGTCTTTCTGGATGTCAGGAGAAATCAATTTATGATTTAATGGAGCCTTTTGAAAAATACTTCCAAAACTTTCATTACTTTGGGCATGCCATTCTAACAAATCCAAAAAATGACCTCTCCTTGTTGAAGATTCACTTTCATCATGACGTTGAAAAGGCAATGCTCCGCTCAAAAGTTGCCTTGCCACTTCAACTGAAGCATTTAAACGGACTCGATATTCAGATTTAACCTCCTTAGATTGTTTGTCTAAGGCAGTTTGTATGGATTGCTTTTGCATCATAAGATCTTCACACATTTTAACACATTGATTATGCACACTATTTACTTCACCAACATGTGCATCAAATGATTTCCTCTTCTTCCAATTTCTAAAGCCTTTACTTGTAAATGCATCCCCTCCACCATGACCCAACTTGTCATTCTTGAACAAATAACAACACAAACAAAATGTTGCATCTTCTTTTATGCTATATTCTAACCAATTAGGATATGCCGCAAACCATGATTCATTAAAACGCCGCGTATAATTGGACATTTTAGTTTGAGGGAATGCATGATTTCGGGGTTGGTAAGGACCTTTTTATAAATATGCTCTTCTTACCTCATCACGATCATTCGGATGATAGCTTGAAATCGGTTTTCTATCGGCTGGATCCGATAGAAGAGCATTAATATCAATTAGAGTTCTCCTGGAAGAAGATGGATTAGTGCCTGCTGGTTGTTCATTGCTAGACGGTGGTGGAGTACTTTGTTTGGCACTTTCTTGGATCAGTGGTGAGTTTTCTGACGCAGAACTGGAACCAACAGATTGTCTAGCTATCTTATTAAAAAACTTCTCCATTTCAAACTGAAAAACACAATCAAATTTTTACTTAAGTTCATGGTTTTTAGTGAATCATAAAAATAATTATTTACAAAATAATTTACATAATTATTTACAAAATTAAATTTTGTCTTTCTTGATTGAGAATTTAAGAATTAGAATTGGGATAGTTTGTGTTTATCATAAACAAACACAAATTTGCCTAAAGTCAATAAATTTAATACAAATAAACAAACAATAACCAACAAATTACCCCAATTCTAATTTCTAAATTTTCAATCAAGAAAGGCAAAACCTAATATTTGAATTGATGAGTAAATATCTAAATTAATCACTTATTCAACACAAATTCAATAAAAATTAGTAAATTAAACATAAATAAGGAAGTAATTACAAACAAAATTAGCCCAATTTTAAATTCTAAATTCTCAATCAGGAAAGGCAAAACCTAATATTTGAATTGATGAGTAAATATCTAAATTAATCACTTATTCAACACAAATTCAATAAAAATTAGTAAATTAAACATAAATAAGGAAGTAATTACAAACAAAATTAGCCCAATTTTAAATTTTTAACTAATAAGACAATTAGATTAAAAACCTTATTTTCAATTCATGAATCATGAGTAATTCACTAAATTAATCAATTATTTAACACAAATCTAACTAAATTCAATAAAATAAACATAAATATTTACAAAATAACAAAATTAAAAACAAAAATTGAGTTTTTTTGAAAATTACCTCAAATTAGGAGTTGAGATTTAGGAGTTAGGATGAGAGATGAGGAGGAGTGAAGCGGGGCCTGGCGGCGGCGGCCGGTTGGTGGACGGCGTCATCGGCGTGCCAGACTGCCGGTGGGCGGCTGCTAAAGAGTGAGAGAGAGAGTGGGCGTTGGGCAGAGGCTGGGCATTGGGAGCAAGGAGCAGCAGAAGAGAAGGTCGCGGACAGACTGGGCAGCAACAGGCCAACAGTGCAGGTTATAAAAAGAAACCTCCAAAACTCAAAAACTCAAAAAAAAAAAAAAAAAGAAGGGGCTGGCCGGTAGCAATAAGGATTCGAACACACGACCTACTGAAACGCATAGGGGAAGCCAACCACGCGGGCAAGGCTAATTTTGCGAATTATATCTGAACGAATTAATATATATATATTTTTGTTACCCGCAAAAATATCCCCTTCCCAATTTTTTTTTCCCCAAAAAGCTGGGGGGTCAATTGACCCCCCTTGCCCCTATGTAGCTCCGCCATTCCGGGGAGGGGGGGATATTCAATTGGTTTAAATATACAACTCCAATATGGAGTTAAAAGATTAGAGTGAGTATTTTGGCATGCTGAAAGGAAGCCAGGCATATATGGATTAAAAGTTGATACTACATCGGTGTTGTTCATGTTTGGCAGTACCAAATACGAGTACAAGGTTATCCTATTGTTCATTAGATGACTTCACAATAAATTAAAGAGGGTTTTATATGCATCTATTTAAGCAAAATCTGCAAAGAGGAAAATAAAAAAATATACTTAATACACACTAAAACTACAATAACTTGAGTCCACTAAATATACGTAAGAAGCCCAATATAAAATTTTTGGATTCAGACTAAATCGAAATTCTCAAATGAGCTCAAACTGATATTCCCCTCTTTCACAAAAGACCAGAATTACAATTCAGTGACCCTTGATTACACGTTACATAATCATACCAAATTAAATCGAAATTCTCAAATGGGCTCAAACTGATATATAAATATATACATATAAAATCTTTCTCAACTCCCAAGTGCACCCAAATGGACCAAACCCGAGCAAAATACAAAACCAAGCTCATCAAAATTCCCCCCTCCATGATGTAGGCCCAGAAACTAATTTTGGAATAGGAAATACGGTGATTTGATCTCGTTAAGAATACGTATGTAGCCTATAAGCAATTTTTGGATGCAATCGAAAGTCAAAAAATGAAACAAATGGACCGACCCCAGAAAGAACTAGGTTGAACAATAAAGAAAACAAAATTTTGAAATGGCTGAAAATTATTATAACTTGGCCGTTGAAGTTAAAAATCAAATGACAATACTAAATCAAAACTGCAGCTATTAACTTATGGTTACCAACTCAATAAAAATTAAATGTAAATCAATTCAAATTCATTGAAAGAACCATGGTTGGCTCGATCCTCAATAAAAAAGGTATATAGGCATCTCGCGACAAAACATCAAGTGCAACCCAAATTCTAAATCAAACAAAACTACTCATTCCCTAACCTGTGTATAAAGAATGTGATGGAGGCCCATCCCCTATCATGATCCAAGGCCATCAAGGAAGCTCAAAAGGCCCAAGTCTCATGTCCAAGGTACAAGAAATCAGCCTAGGAGAGCAAGGGAATTATTTTGTCAAAACTGGAATTTCAGCCGTGCACAAACCCGGTTTTGTGCACGTTATTTCCTAATCTTCCCGGGGCTAAAATGGGGTTGCAGGAAGCCCAAGTTTAAGTTCAAGATGTGCTCTTTCCATTAAGACCTCTTGCAAGTCATTTGGAGATCATTTGATACCTCAAATCATCAAGCAAAGTCAGCAGCTCCAACCTGGCGCTGAACTGGACATGTCCGAATCAAGGAGCTGTTTGGTGGCACATTTCTCCTCCATTTGGTTTGAAACTTTTATGGTTTGAAAGTACTTTAAAAATATTATCAAGTGGCCATAAAAAACCTCAGCCAAATTACACACATGAGGAGCTATTAACCACCAAAACAAGGCACAAAACACCCTTTTACCCAAAACCTGCCAGCCGGGTACAAGGGGAAGGAATTGAGGTGATTTTGCTCTAATCTATGCTTAGCCACTTGCAAGAGCCATCATGAAGAGTACTTAGCTGCCAAAGAAGCTTCCCTTGGCCCCCAAGTCGACACCTCATCCTCAAGATTAGCATTGAAGAGTTGTCAAGAGGAGGATGCATCTATCCTTTTATGTTTTGATTTGATCTTTGTATTTTTGCCTAGTTTAGCTTGTGATGTAGCCTAGGGCCTATGTTTTGAAGCTTGAAAGCTTTGTATTAAAGCCTCAAGGCCCCTTTGGCCGGCCAACATGCTGAATTAAGTGAATGAAGTTGAGCTTTGCTCCTTTGAACTCCCAAACTGTCTTCTAGCTTATCTCTTCCTTTGGCCAGGTTGAGTGGTGATCTAGTAAGAGTCTTAACTTCCTTCTTGGTGGTGTTTCTGTATCCAAGAGGTTGTTAAGGGCCCTAACATCGTTCCTTGGTGGTGTTTCTGTATCCAAGGTTGGTGTTAGTTCCGGTTTACTATCCACAATCAAGGTGAGTTTGTGAATTCAAAATTGCCTTGCTTTCTTTCCTTGCATTCTTCTTCCACCTTTCCCATCCTCTTGGTTTCCCCCTTGAGGATACATCATACTTGGTATCAGAGCCAAGGCTTCCCTAAGCCTAAGCTTGCCGCCCAACACCCTTCCAAACACCCAAACACATTTCCCCCACAAAAACACCAAAACCGTGCCCACAGTTTTCACAGGCCAGAACATCAGCACGGTCACCCCGTGCCAAGGCGCACGACCATGCCACGCTTCTTTCCCAGCCACATTCTAGCTTCACCCCATCCAGCACTTGAGCACGGTCACCCCGTGCCAAGGAACACGACCGTGCCACTCCTGTTCCAGCCACATCCCAACTTCACCCACATCTAGAACTTGAGCACGGTCACCCCGTGCCTAGGAGCACGCCCGTGCCACATCCAGTCCGTGAAGTTCCCCCTTGTTTCAACATGAGTGCAACTAGCATGACCTTGGAAGAGAAGTTTGAGGCCCTCATGAAGAACTATGAGGCCTTGAGGCAACAAAACGAAGAGATCAAAGGTCAAAATGACTACTTAAAGCGACAACTCAGAGAATCTTTGAAGCAAAAATGCAAGGAGATTAGGATTCCCGATCTTCTAACTCCTCCGATTCCGAGCAAGAAATGAGGGCGGCCCCATGCTTGAGCTCATCAAGTGAAGAAGAGGCCTATGGAAGAATGAGGAGAGGAAGGAAAACCACCTCACACCATGGAGACATCAGAGTGGAGATCCCGGAGTTCGAAGGGAAGCTAGACCCCGATGAGTTTTTGGAATGGTTGCAAACCGTTGAAAGGATCTTCGACTACAAGGAGATTTCGGAGGGAAATAAGGTAAAACTTGTTGCCCTTAGACTTCGTAAATATGCTTCTCTTTGGTAGTCCAACCTTTGTGCTAAGAGAGTTAGGCAAGAGAAGGGAAAGATTCGAACATGGGAGAAAATGAAAGCCAAACTTAAAGTCCGTTTCTTACCCCCGTCTTACCTACAAGATAATTACTCCCAACTTCACAACCTTACCCAAGGTAACATGAGTGTTGAGGAGTATACTAGAGAGTTTGAAAAGTTGTTGATCAAGTGTGATTTGAGGGAGCCCGAAGAACAAACCATAGTGAGATATTTGGGAGGGTTAGATCCTAGATATGCTCATGTGGTAGAATTGCAACAATATACTACTTTTGATGAGGTGTGTGTCCTAGCCCACAAAGTAGAACAACAAAGAAAATCCAAGCTCCACAAAAGAGAACCTCTCAAGCCCTTTCCCAAGAGCCAACCTTTCAACAAGGGGAGCTCTTATCCACCTCCTAAGCCCATGGTTTCTACACCCTCACCTCCACAAAAGAACCAAGCTCCACAAAAAAGTCCACCACCCCAAAACCGTCCCAATCCTAAGCCAAATGACCAAAGAAGGTGTTTCAAGTGTCAAGGTCTTGGGCACATTGCTTCGGAGTGTCCAAATAGGAGGATTATTACCTTGGCCGAGTGGGATGAGAAGAGGGAAGAAGAGGGAGTAGAGGAGGAAGAAAGGGAAGGCGTGTACTACATGGAGGAACAAGAGGAAGTAGTTGAAGAGGCGGATGAAGGAGAGCTACTTGTATTGAGGAGAGCCTTGAGTACTAAGAGAGGAGAACTTGAAGAACAAAGAGAGAACATCTTTCATACAAGATGTACCGTTCAAGGCAAAGTGTGTTCCCTCATCATTGATGGAGGGAGTTGTGCAAATGTAGCATCATTGACTATGGTGGAGAAGCTTGGTCTTCAAGCTTCGGCTCGTCCTCACCCCTACAACATTCAATGGCTGAATCAAGGTAAAGGGTTGCAAGTTAATTCAAGATGCTTGATCTCATTTTCAATTGGAAGGCATTACCATGATGAGTTGTGGTGTGATATCATCCCCATGGATGCATGTCATCTCTTGTTGGGTAGACCTTGGTTGTTTGATCGGAAAGTCATGCATGATGGCTATTTGAATACCTACACCTTCCACAAGGATGGGAGGAAGATCACCCTTGTCCCATTAAGCCCTTCCCAACTCCACAAAAGCAAGCCCTAACCAAGCCATGACCATTCGGACATGCTCTTGGCCGTGAATGAGCCTCTCCTTAAGGCTTCTCACCATGAATTCAAGGCCTTTAAGGAGTGGATCCTAGCCACCCTTGAAGAGTCCGAAACCCCTACACCATCATACCCCCTAGCCCTTTCCCTCCTTGAACGCTTTAACCATGTCTTTCCCGAAGAGATATCCCCCGGCTTACCTCCACAAAGAACCATCCAACACCACAATGATCTTATACCCGGTTCCATCCTCCCAAACAAACCGGCTTACTGAACAAACCCCAAAGAAACCATGGAGATCCAAAGGCAAGTTGATGAGCTTATGGTCAAGGGGTTGATTAGAGAGAGCTTGAGCCGTTGTACGGTTCCGGCCCTCCTTGTGCCAAAGAAAGACGGGAGTGTGCGCATGTGTGTTGATAGTCGGGCAATCAACAAGATAACCATCAACTATAGATATCCAATTCCCCGTCTTGAAGACATGCTTGATGAGTTATATGGTTCTAGTGTGTTCTCTAAGGTGGATTTGAGGAGTGGTTACTACCAAATCCGCATTAGAGAAGGAGATAAGTGGAAGACGGCCTTCAAGACCAAAGGAGGCTTGTATGAGTGGCTAGTTATGCCCTTCGGTTTATCAAATGCTCCAAGTACATTCATGCGGCTCATAAATCAAGTGTTTCGGCCTTTCATTGGAAAGTTTGTTGTGGTGTATATTTGATGACATCCTCATCTATAGCAAGAATGAAGAAGAGCACCTTCAACATCTCACTCAAGTCATGAAGGTTCTAGAGGAGGAAAAGCTCTATGGTAACCTCAAGAAGTGTACATTTTTCACTCATGAGGTAACCTTCCTTGGTTACATTGTTACAAGTGAAGGCATCAAAGTTGATGAGAGTAAAGTGGAAGCAATTCGGTCTTGGCCAACCCCAAAGAGCATCCATGATGTGCGAAGTTTCCATGGGCTTGCCTCCTTCTATAGGCGGTTCATTAGAAACTTTAGCACTATTATGGCCCCTATGACCGAGGTTATCAAAGGTACAACATTCAAATGGACTCCCAAGGCTCAAGAGGCCTTTGAAACCATCAAGTCCAAGCTCACCCAATCACCGGTTCTTGCCTTGCCTTGCTTTGATAAAGTGTTTGAGGTAGAGTGTGATGCATCGGGAGTTGGCATTGGAGGAGTTCTCACTCAAGAGGGGCGGCCATTAGCCTTCTTTAGTGAGAAGCTTTGTGACTCAAGGAGGAAATACTCAACCTATGATAAGGAGTTCTATGCCATAGTGAGGTGCCTTGAGCACTGGAATCATTACTTGGTGGCTAGTGAGTTTATCTTGCACTCGGATCATGAAGCTTTGAAATACATTCAAGGGCAACATAAGCTTAACTCACGGCATGCCAAGTGGGTGGAGTTCCTCCAATCTTTCAACTTCACCATCAAACACAAATCCGGAAAGCTCAATCAAGGAGCCGATGCCTTGTCAAGGAGGCACTTACTTCTATTTTAACTTGATGCTTACATTCTTAGCTTTGAGCACTTAAAGTCCCTATATGAGAATGATGAAGATTTGGGAGAGCTCTACAAGGAGTGCCTTCGGCATCCCAAAGGTGACTTTCTTGTCCAAGATGGCTTTTTGTTCAAAGGCTGAAGGTTGTGTGTGCCTAAGTGTGGCACAAGAGAGCTACTCATACGTGAGGTTCATGGTGGATCTCTAGCCGGTCACTTTGGAGAAAACAAGACCCTTATGATGCTAAGGGAACATTACTATTGGCCGAGTATGAGCAAACATGTACAAGATGTGTTGAAGAGGTGTGCCACTTGCCAAGTTGTCAAAAGCCACCTCCTACCCCACGGCCTATACACGCCCTTACCCATTCCCAATCATCCTTGGGAAGATGTAAGCATGGACTTTGTTCTTGGCCTTCCAAGGACACAAAGGGGTAAGGATTCAATCTTTGTGGTTGTTGATCGTTTCTCTAATATGGCCCATTTCATGTCTTGCACCAAGACCAATGATGCCACCCACATTGCCGAGTTATACTTCAAGGAAGTGATGAGGCTACATGGCATTCCTAGATCCATTGTTTCGGATAGGGATACTAAGTTCCTTAGTCATTTTTGGGTGACACTTTGGAAAAAGATGGGAACCAAGTTCAAGTATAGCACTTCATGCCACCCTCAGACGGATGGGCAAACCGAAGTCACCAACCGGACTTTGGGAACTCTCTTGAGAGTGCTAGTAAAGTCCAACATCAAAGCTTGGGACTTAGCCTTGCCACATGCTGAGTTCGCCTTCAACAAGTCACCTAGCAAGGTCACGGGTTTATCTCCAGTCAAGGTAGTTTATGGGTTGGATCCTTTGAGTCCCCTTGATCTTATCCCAAGAGAAATGAATGAGAAGCCTCACATGGAGGCTAGCAAATGAGTGGAAGAGATTCAAAAACTCCATGAAACCGTGAGGGCCAAGATTGAAAAGGCAAATGCATCATACAAGGACCATGCCAACAAGCATAGAAAGAAGATGGTGTTCCACCCCGGTGATTTGGTATGGATTCATTTGAGGAAGGAACGGTTTCCTTCTAAGAGGAAGAGCAAGTTGATGCCAAGAGCCGATGGCCCCTTTGAGGTGTTAGAGCGCATCAATGACAATGCTTACAAGATAAACTTGCCCGGTGATTATGGAGTTTCGGCCACTTTCAACGTAGCCGACCTTAGCCCGTATGAGGAGGATGATCATCTTATCAATTTGAGGGCAAATTCTCTTCAACAAGGGGAGGATGATGGAGGCCCATCCCCTATCATGATCCAAGGCCATCAAGGAAGCTCAAAAGGTCCAAATCTCATGTCCAAGGTACAAGAAATCAGCCTAGGAGAGCAAGGGAATTATTTTGTCAGAACTGAAATTTCAGCCGTGCACAAACCCGATTTTGTGCACGTTATTTCCTAATCTTCCGGGGGGTAAAATGGGGTTGCAGGAAGCCCAAGTTTAAGTTCAAGATGTGCTCTTTCCATCAAGACCTCTTTCAAGTCATTTGGAGATCATTTGATACCTCAAATCATCAAGCAAAGTCAGCAGCTCCAACCTGGCGCTGAACTGGACATGTCCGAATCAGGGAGCTGTTTGGTGGCACATTTCTCCTCCATTTGGTTTGAAACTTTTATGGTTTGAAAGTACTTTAAAAATATTATCAAGTGGCTATAAAAAACCTCAGCCAAATTACACACATGAGGAGCTATTAACCACCAAAACAAGACACAAAACACCCTTTTACCCAAGACCTGCCAGCCGGGTACAAGGGGAAGGAATTGAGGTGATTTTGCTCTAATCTATGCTTAGCCACTTGCAAGAACCATCATGAAGAGTACTTAGCTGCCAAAGAAACTTCCCTTGGCCCCCAAGTCGACACCTCATCCTCAAGATTAGCATTAAAGAGTTGTCAAGAGGAGGATGCATCTATCCTTTTATGTTTTGATTTGATCTTTGTATTTTTGCCTAGTTTAGCTTGTGATGTAGCCTAGGGCCTATGTTTTGAAGCTTGAAAGCTTTGTATTAAAGCCTCAAGGCCCCTTTGGCCAGCCAACATGCTGAATTAAGTGAATGAAGTTGAGCTTTGCTCCTTTGAACTCCCAAACTGTCTTCTAGCTTATCTCTTCCTTTGGCCAGGTTGAGTGGTGATCTAGTAAGAGTCTTAACTTCCTTCTTGGTGGTGTTTCTGTATCCAAGAGGTTGTTAAGGGCCCTAACATCGTTCCTTGGTGGTGTTTCTGTATCCAAGGTTGGTGTTAGTTTCGGTTTACTATCCACAATCAAGGTGAGTTTGTGAATTCAAAGTTGCCTTACTTTCTTTCCTTGCATTCTTCTTCCACCTCTCCCATCCTCTTGGTTTCCCCCTTGAGGATACATCAGAATGTGTACATGCAGTACCCTTCCTAGATAGTGCCTATGCAGTCAGTATTTGATACAATTAAGTTTTGGATAGCAGGTGATTCAGAACCAAAAACATAATAAATGTTGATCCTACTTATGTAAAGTCTTACTAGTACAAAATAAAATAAGCCCTGTCCCACCAAGCATTTATACGTGCGATTAAAGTAGTTCGCATAATCCTTACTAATCTACGCATTTATTCTCATGGGGTCAAAGCATAATTTTAGGTAAATTCAAGTCTTACCCACGACATTCAATGTTAACCTTCTCAAGAACAGTTACATTAAAGTAGTTCGCATAATCCTCACTTATATCTATGCGTTTATTCTCGTCATTCTGACAGTAACGGAGTGTCCATATTCACACGATTGGTCATCTTGAAGAGGCGCCTTTTCATTGCCAAGAATCCCGTCCATAATTGTTGATTATCCTCTATAAAAAAAACAACGCTCTAATTAATGGATGATAAAGAAGCTCATAAAATGCATGCATTCTTCATGTTACCAAATGTTCTACCATGATCAATGCACCAGGGGGCAATGGTTGAATATAAAATTTTAAAATATTTTAATATGCAGGACCCGGGCCTAACAATGTTTTCAAAAAAAATGAAAAATACAAGTATTTTATGTGGGTGCAAACCCATTTAATTCTTTTACGAAAGCAAATATACATAGCTCCCTGTAGTGATTTACTTGAGTTGCATCCCATATCCTAAATGAATCTTTTTTCAGTAAAAAAAAAAGAGAAAAAAAGCTTTGCATACTCGCACTGAGGTAAAAAAATAGCACAAAGCCTTGATTGATTTCATGCTTATTTGAAAATAAGGCGACCTAGTTTGTTCCATATCCAACAAAAGTTGGTTTGTTGGGAGTTAGTGCAATTCAACGGTTGTTCCAATACATGCCTCCACCTCCTTCTATTCATGGGCTATGTGATGAGATTGAGTCGTTGCCATGTTTAATTAAGTGCTCTTCATTTCAGCATTATAAAAGCTGGCAATGAAGAAGTAAAGAGTGGGGACATTAAAAAAAAGGGATCAAAAATAGGAAGATCAAAACAAGAAGAAGATCAACAGAGAGTGGAGAACTAAAACTGCAGAAACAGAGCAGTAAAAAAACACAAACGAAGAAGAAGAAGTGAAGTAGAAGCAACGCATGCATTATTGACAACAAAATCGAAGATTCAAAGGTATAGAATCAATGGAGTGTGATCGAGCGTCATCTGTATGATGTCTTCCATTTTTCAGGTTCATGTCACCATGACCAACCAAAATAAATCTTTGATCCTGTCGTACCCATGAGATAAAGGATCCCGTCGGATCGAGGTTTGCCGAACCCCAAAAGAAGTTGATCTTTTCAGACGTCAGACCCTATTGGACCTTGGATCCCGCGCGAACCATGAAGCTATGGATCATGCCTGATCGTGGTTCCTGCTAGAACCATGGAACCCACAGATCCTGCCAATTCCGGTGTCTGTTGGACCCATAACTGAAATA
This sequence comes from Carnegiea gigantea, assembly GCA_029747015.1. Taxonomy (NCBI): domain Eukaryota; kingdom Viridiplantae; phylum Streptophyta; class Magnoliopsida; order Caryophyllales; family Cactaceae; genus Carnegiea; species Carnegiea gigantea. Next base: position 57,284 of record JAKOGI010002166.1, read on the forward strand.
GTCTCGATAGAGTCGGTAATCTAGAAGAAATTCAAGAACTTGAAGAAGGATCAGCAAATAGCTTGAATGATCGTAATATGCATCTCAAGCTAAATTCTTTGCCACGAACACTTGGTTTTGCCTTTGTAAAAAATAATAATAATAATAATAATAAAAAGGGTGAAATGAAATTTCAACGTAAAAGAAAAAAGGGCGGGACAAGATTTGGCTAGATATG
>JAKOGI010002166.1:62500-77500 GCA_029747015.1 Carnegiea gigantea
TGATAAGTCTAATTTGTCAAAATTAACATTGATAAATTTGGCATGGACCTATTTTGAAATTTATTATCATTATTTTTTTAAAAATTATATATATATATATATACATATATATATATATATATATATATAATGGTACCATAACCTAGACATAAATAGAACAAACTATGCAAATATTCATGCCTCTTGCCCAACAAATCTTAATTTGAATTTTAAAAAAAAAAAAATATACAACATATATATAACAAAAAAAGGGAAAAGCAAAGTGATATGGGGGACATATGCACGTGATGCTCAAAACATCCTAGGCATTGCTAATCCAAAAGCAGCATGCAATTAATTAAATAATGCTCAAGCATCCTTTTTTTAAATTTTTGAGCAGTTGCTAGAGAAGTTAAAGGAGGGAGCATTTAGGGGTTGTGGCCGCCCTGTTTCCCATCATCTTCATGCTCACGCTAGAGTAGAAGGTAACTGCTTGGCTGGTATGTCATTATAAAAAGGGGAAAGGAAACAGAGCACGAAAAAGGGGGGGGGGGGAATTGTGAAAAAGAAGAAGAGGTACGAGAATAACCAGAGAACTAAAAAAGTTGATCCAAAGAGTTTCAATAGCCTTCTCTTCAATTTCAAGTCAACAAAGTCAAGGTAAAACAAGAATGAAATGTGGATGCTTTATGTTCATCTCAAATCTCCGGCCCCTATTTTCAAGTCTATTATGGATAAAAAGATATGGTAAATCATAGGAAGGACTCAAATCTCAAGTTGCGCTCAAGATTTAATCAAAAAATTTTGGATTATGTCGGATCCCATCTTGTGCCGAAAAAATTTAGACCCTCTCGGATCTTGATTCCTATCGGAATAATGAAATTATGAATCTTGGTTCCTGTCGGAACCGTAAAGCGTATGTCTTCAAGAAAAATAGAGGAACAATTATTATTCTTGGCCGAAAAGATTTCGCTACTCTAATGAGATTTTGGGAGAGCAATAGGGCCATTCCGAAATTAAACACTCCAGTTGCTCTCCAAATTAGTTGTACTATTATAGGTAACACGGCTAATTTGACATGAAGTGAAAGCATCCAAGACAAATCCTCTATTTTATTAAAAGGAATTCCCCCCAACTAAGTGGGCTCAGACGCTTAAAATGAAAGGTGAATTGAGTTTCATCATATAAAAACAAAAGGTTATTAAATGAGATAAAAAGTTATCATTTGTTCACACAACCCCTTTATGAATTTGCAACCAAGCAAGGGGTATTTCAAAATAAAGAGATGAAGGAGGTATATCTCAAGTACATAATTTTTTGACATATCAATTCCTGGGTATGCTGTGTATCATGTTATAAAAATTAAGGTTTAGTCTAAATTAAGGTTGTCAATCAAATGGATACCCCCTTCACAGAAAGTGATTTTCTGAGTCAATTGTACCTTACTTGCTCAAATAACAAAAGGCCAATCTCCACATATATAAACCGACATCCCCCCCCCCACTTCACAAAAAGTCAATTTTTTTTAAGTCGATTGCACCTTACTCGCTCAAACGACAAAAAACAAGCCTCCTAATACAGAAACTGACCCCCTTAAATTTCCACGTCCACGAAATACACCAAAAAGCCTTATTTGTCTCTCCCCCTCTTTCGCAAAAGACCAAAACTACAATTCTGCGACCTTTGGTTACACGTTACGTAACCAAAACAAATGAAAAACCAAGCTTCTCAAAAAGTCAAATCTTTCTTAAATCATACGTACGGAAACATAGACCAAACCCGAGCCAAATATATAGCCAAACTCACCAAATCTCTGCCCTCCATGATGTAAGACCAGAAAAATAATTTTGGGTCAAGAACTACGTCGATTTTATCCCACTAAGGGCACGCAGAAAACCCATAATTAACTTCCAGGGGCAATCGCAAGTTAAACAAAATTAATACACTGATCCCAAAAAAGGTTAAGTCGGTGAATAAAATTCGTGAAATGGCTAAAAATATAACTTAGCCACAAGTTAAAAAAAAATTCAAATATCTAAATTAAATCAAAATTATGGTCATTTTTTAGTCCAAGATAAATAATTAAAATCATATCAAATAATTATTAACTTAATTGAAATAAAAATAGATAAAATCAAATAAAATTTAAAGAAGTGCAGCTAGTTTGATCCTCTAAAAAAGAAGTACGTGGGCAGCTCATGACAAAAAAGTACCGTTTCAAATCAAACAAAATTACCCGTTTCCTAACCTGCACATAAAGAATGTATACGTATAGTACTATTCCTAGAAGGTACTATACGGCCACTATCTGACACAATTAAGTTTGAGGTATTGGTGATTTGACATCAAAACATGATAAACGTCGATCCTAGTTATATAAAGTCTTATTAGTACGGAATAAAACAAAGAAAGAAAATTAAACAGAAAGAGTCGGAATTAAAAGTGGTCTCCCGAGAGGGGGGACATAATTAAAGAGCTTCATCCTTTTGAATAGGGTCGTACTCAAAATAAACTGACATAAACATTTGTATGTCGAAAAGTTGTGTTGTGTATTTATAGTTGTTTATTTATTAAATTTTTGCTCAACATAATTTTTGGCACGTCTGGTGGGACCACCGAGCATACCAAATATTATGTTGGGCAAAAAATTTAATAAATAAATATAAATGCACAACAAAACTTTCTGATATACAAAAATATATATCAGTTTCTTTTGAGAACTCTATTCATGAGGATAAGCCTCCTTAATTACGTCCCATTATCAGAAGACTACCTTTTGATTTCGATTCATTTCGTTTCATTTTTCTTTCCTTCTTTTCTTGTGCGTTAATAGACTTTATATAATTTGGATTTATCATGTTCTTGGTTCTAAATCACCTGTTATCCAAAACTTAATTACATCAGATGGTGACTATATAGGTACCTTATAAGAAGGGTACTGCACGTACACATTTTTCATGTGCAAGTTAGGGAACAGATAATTCTGTTTGATTTGGAACTTGGGGTTGCACTTACTGTTTTGTCACGAGTTGCCCACGTACCTCTTTCATACAGGAGTAAACCAATAGTTCTTTAAATTAATTTGAATTGATTTTCACTTTATTTTAATTGAGCTAGTAACAACACTTTAATAGCTGTAGTTTTGATTTAATATTGTCATTTGATTTTTGACTTCAACGGCTAAGTCACAATAATTTCGAGACATTTCAAAATTTTGGTTTTTGTGTTTTTAAATTTTCTGACCTAGTCCTTCTTGCGATCGGCCCTTTTATTTAATTTTTTTCACTTCCAATTGCACCGTAAAATTGCTCATAGGCATCATACGTATTCTTAATGAGATTAAATCGACGTAGTTCCTAATCCAAAAGTAGTTTTTCGGGCCTACATCAGGGTGGGAAAAATTTTGATGAGTTTGGTTGTATATTTGGCTTGGGTTTGGTCCATTTTGGTGGACTTGGAATTTCAGAAAGATCTTCTATATTTATAAACACACACATACACACACACACATATACACACACGCACACACAAACACACACACACAAACATAAATATATATATACACACATACATAAATATATATATAGATATAAATATATATATGTATATACGTATATATGTATGTATGTATGTACATAGATACATACCTATACATATATATAAACATATATATATATATATATATATATATATACTATATATATATATATATATATATAATGTATATATATATGTATATATATATACATTACGTGTGTATATAGATATATATATATATTACATATATATATAAATATATTATATATATATATATATATATTATATATATATATATATATATATATATATATATATGTATATATGTGTATATATATATATATATAATATATATATATATATATATATATATATATATATATATATATATATATATATATATATATATATATATATATATATATATATAGATATAATATATATATATATCACGTATATATATATATATACATATATACATATATATATATATATATATATATATATATATATATATATATATATATATATATTATATATATATATATATATATATATACATATATATATATATATATACATATATATATATATATATATATATATATATCACACACACATATATATATATATATATATATATATATATATATATATATATATATATATATATATATATACACACACACACACACACGCATAATATCAATTTGCTACTCCGCTCTCCTGCTGCATTAATCCCACATCTAGGCCCTCACTATTACCCGCGTAGGTCGATCCTCTTCCCCGATTGGTATTAGAGCCAAGTTTGTCTATTTAGTTAGTGTCTAGTCGTTGCTAGTGTTGGTCAGCTGTTGGTCAGCCCCGATAAGTTCGTCGATCAGCCATGTGGTAGGAGGTCCTGGTGGGATGGTCCCAGTGGTTCTGGTGGAATATGTATGACTCATAACTAAGTGTTCAAACGTAACTCTGATGACCTTTTGGTTTAGAGATCGTCTTAATTTAGGTAGTAGTAAGAACTCAAATGTGGTTAACAACAAGGAAGTTAGTTGTCAAATTGATTTTTCTAATTGAAAAATTCCTAAACAAATAATAGAAGAGCCTGATGGTAGAGTACTAATAAGATTTAATTCATATAGACAAAAAGATTTATCTTCAAGATTTTCAGAAAATATGGAACTCCCTCGACCTTCTTATTCAATGCCTTCTAGGTTATCTAATTATGATTATTTAAAAGATAATCAAGTAGAAGATACTCAAAAAATTTATTCTAAAACCCCAATAGCTGAGCCAATAGATGAAGCTACTTCATCCATAGGTTCACCAACTTACTCAACTATGCAACCCCCATCGTTTTCTTCAATTAATGTTATTTCAAAGCCCTTTGAAATCAATAAAGGTTATTTACGACAAAACTTCAATTCAATACAGAATAAAGCCAAAAGAGAATGGTTCCTTTCACACTTTGATTTAAATGCACATCATTCATTAGACAAGAATAGTATTCATTTATGAAAAGACATAAAGTAAATGTCCCTTTCTTTAATTGGTGGGCTATATTTGCCTCTGATCATAATCTTCTAGACCCATTCCATGTCAAAGAAATAAATACTAATATTAATTTCGTTAAAAAATGGACACTTAAAAATGGTCAAATAATTACTTCTTCTACTCCTCCCTTAGAAGAAATTATATTAACTAGTTCTGAAGGTAATATTCCCGCAATTCCATTCAAAATAGGTCGAAATGATCCAGAAAATAGTCAAGTAATTTTAAGTAATATTAAAAAGGTATATCATCAAAATAATTATACAAATCAAGTATTACATACGGTGTCTCAATAAGTCAATATGGTTTCTACTCAAGCTGAAACAATTGTTAAAAAACAAGAAATTGATTCATTAACTAAAAAATTAGAATATCTAGATTTTAATGATACTAAAAAGAATAAGCCAAACTTCTTAGATGATATAGCAAACCCTCTATTCAAAATAAGACACTCAAATAAATTAGAACAACTAGATACTAGTACTCCTTTAATATTAAAAATCGATGAAAAATTAAAAGAAGCAGAAACTTCAACTAACAATACAGTTAATATTTTAGAAAAAGATTTATCTCAATCAGATGATGATTTACAAAATATTAATAAAATATACAGAAAGAACTTCCATATTATTCTAAGCAAACTCCTCCAGATCTTCATCTTAAAAATGCTAGAACAATAGTTACTGAAAATTTTGCTGGTGATTCAATATATGAATGGAATATTGATGGTCGTAGTGGCCATGAAATATTTGTAACACTCTAAAGTATGCTAATTGCTTATACAACTTATTCAACTAAACGTGCAACAAAGTTACAGGCTTTTGATTTATTAACCTCTGGATTCACTGGTATACTCAAAAATTGGTGGGAGAATTATATTCAAGAAGATAAGCGTAATAAAATAAGAACTCATACAAATTCTCAAGGTCAACCTAACAATTTAGAAACATTAATCTATACAATTGTTACTAATTTTCTTAGAAGCCATCAGGATATTAATGTTGCAACAGATATTCTTTTAACAAATCTAAAATGTCCAACTTTTGAAGATTACAATTGGTATAAAGATACATTTTTAACATACCTATTAAAAAGATAAGATTGTCGTCAACCATATTGAAAAGAAAAATTTGTTTCAGGATTACCATCCTTAGTTTCTCAAAGAATATTCAATAAATTAAGCAAAGTCATAGGTAAAGGTCCAATTCCATTCGAGCAAATTACATTTGATCAATTATTAAGTTTTATTAAAAAAGAAGGAATTTCATTATGTAATGAATTAAAACTACAAGTAAGATATTCAACAGATAAAGCCGCTAAACGAAAAGAATTAGGTTCTTTTTGTGAAGCATCTTGCCTATCAAAGTAGAAAGCTCCATCTGTCAAAAAACGAAGAAGAACTCAAATTAGTAAGAAGAAGGAATATAATATAAGAAATTCAAATTACAAAAAATTAAGTCCTAAAAAACTACTCCAAAAAAGAAAATCGATAATACAAATACTTGTTATAAATGTGACAAACTAGGTCATTATGCAAAAAATTGTAAAGTTAAAAAGAAACTAAATGAAATATGTACAGAACTTTCAGATATTCAAGATAAATTAATTGCATTATTTGAACTCAAAGGTTTGCCTAGTTAATCAGGAAATTCATCGTCCTCATCTGATTATGAAGACAATAATATCAATGAATTAGAAAGTGATTCAAGTGAATATTTATCAAGTAATGAGTCCTCAAGAATATGCTATAAGTGTATTAATGTCATAACTACTAATAATAGTAAAAAAGAAATAGAACATTATTAAAAAAGGGATTAATTAGACCATCTAAATCTCCTTGGAGCTGTGCAGCATTTTATGTTAATAATCAAGCAGAAAAAGAGCGAGGCGTCCCTCGTTTAGTTATTAATTATAAACCATTAAACAAAGTATTACAATGGATAAGATATCCAATTCCTAGTAAATGAGATCTACTCAGTCACTTATATGATGCAAAAATATTCTCAAAATTCAATATGAAAGGTGGTTTTTGGCAAATTCAAATTAAAGAGGAAGATAGATATAAGACAGTATTTACAGTTCCATTCGGACATTATGAGTGGAATGTTATGCCGTTTGGATTAAAGAATGCACCTTCAGAATTTCAAAATATTATGAATGATATTTTCAATCCTTACACTCGTTTCACAATAGTTTATACAGATGATGTCCTTGTCTATTCAAATAGTATTGGCCAACACCTTAAACATCTTCATACCTTTTTACATGTTATCAAGAAAAACGGATTAGTTGTATCTGCACCTAAAATAAAATTATTCCAAACCAAACTTAGGTTTTTAGGACATGATATCTACCAAGGCACTATAGGCCCAATTGTTAGAACAATTGAATTTGCGGATTAATTTCTCAACGAAATTAAAGATAAAACTCAATTACAACGATTTTTAGGTTATCTTAATTATGTGTCTGACTTTTTTCCAAATCTAAGAAATTTCTGTGAACCTCTATATAAAGGATTACGAAACAATTCTCCTCCTTGGTCTGAAGAACATACCAATATTGTTCGAATACTCAAACAAAAGGTCAAAGCCTTACCATATCTCGAAATACCGCACCCAAATGCATCCATGATAGTTCAAACTGATGCATTAGAAATATGTTACGGTGGTGTACTTAAACAGAAGAAGCTCGGCTCTGATTCTATCGAACAAATAGTCTGATATCATTCCGGCATTTGGAACGAAGCCCAAAAAAAAAAATTCAACAATTAAAAAGGAAATTTTGTCAAACGTTTTATGTGTTTCAAAATTTCAAGATGATTTATTCAATAAAAAATTTCTTCTTCGCATCAATTGCAAATCTACAAAAGAAATTCTTCTAAAGGATGTTCAAAACATTGTTTCTAAATAAATATTTGCTCGTTGGTAAGCTATTTTATCTGTATTTGATTTTGATAATGAATATATTTAAGGCAAAGATAATTCTTTACCAGATTTTTTAACAAGAGAATTTTTACAACGATCACATCATCACCTCCAGAAATAAAAGCAAAGTTACCTCATCCAATGAGCTTGATGAATTCCAATTACTCAGAAAAGAAATCAAATTCCTCAAAAAACAAAAACAATTGTTATTAATATCCAAAGCCGCTTCATCAGATTCATCCTCATCCTCAATTCATTCAAATTATGACCTAGGGGGGTCCTTGTGCACAAGATCCATATGACTATTGAGTAGATTTTCTACTCATACTGTTACTCAAGGAAAAAAAAAAAAAAACCAAATGACAAGAGCCCGCAAAGGTCTTGTCCTTTGGCAAAAGTAAGGGCCATTCAAAATTAACAACGTTTTTATTTTACCGGTTTCCCACACCACTCAATCTGAAAGCCCCGGGAGGGGATGCCCAAGATCAATTCGAAAATGATGATGCCCAGGATCACCAATCAATGATGCAATTCATGCAATTCATGCAATTCAACGTCTCAACCACCAATTTGATCTACTTTAAATGGATAAATTTGAGCAATGAAAGGAGTTCCAAGAATAACTTCTTTTTTAAACAATTCATATAATTCACGTATTTTCATTTGGATAGAAGGTTGTAGTATCCTTTCTTCAATTTTTTTTATAAATAATTTTGTTTTGTAAAAATTGAATATGTTTTTTCTTTTCATGAAGAAGATTAATTTGCTTTAATATTGAAGAATTTTGTAATAAAGATAAATGAGTTTTTGAAACAATATCATTGATTGCATATGTAAGCATTTGATAATTTATACTTAATTTATAATGCCATTCCATTAGCACTATGAAGTCGTTCTTTTGTTTTTTTCATAATACATAGAGGGAATTAATCCTTCTTTTATACAATTTTGATCCGCACCACTATCTAATAGTGTAATAGTATTTAATTCAAAACTACCTTTAATTTTAAGAGTAATATGAATATACCATTTTTAAAAATTTATTTGATTTATAGTTGAAATAAATTGTTGATCAGTAGAGATATCTTCTGATTGAATGTTTGAAGAAGAATGTTTATTTTCTATTAATGCTAATCTTGTTTCTAATTCAAGATCTTTTGTCTGTAATAAACATAAATCTTTTTGTAATTTTTTTTTGTTCTTTTAATATATTAATTTCGAGTTTTAAGTCTTGAATATTAGCTATTTAATAAAAGAAGACTCTTTAGAACCTCCTCATAAGGTAAGTATCAACAAAATATTTGAAACACGTTCACATTTGTCCAGTTGATCAAAGCCATACTCAAGTCCTCATACCTTACGGTATCCATTACAAATCGATGCTTCCTGTCTTGTTCCCACAAAATATGGCTTACGTTGCAAATTTCTACAAAATGATTACTTCCATTTTCGCTACTAAAGATCCTCAGGAGCCTCCAAATCCTTACAATCTGTGACTTCAACCCAAAAAAAAAAAAGTACAAGACAAGAGCCCGCAAAGGTCTTGACCTTTGGCAAAAGTAAGGGCCATTCCAAATTAACAATGTTTTTATTTTGTAGGTTTCCCACACCACTCAATCTCAAAGGCCCGAGAGGGGATGCCCAAGATCAATCCAAAAATGATAATGTCCAAGATCACCAATCAATGATGCAATTCATGCAATTCAACATGTCAATCACCAATTTGATCTACTTTAAATGGATAAATTTGAGTAATAAAAGGAGTTCCAAGAATAACTTCTTTTTTATACAATTCATATAATTCACGTATTTTCATTTGGATAGAGGGTTGTAGTATCCTTTCTTCAATTTTTTTATAAATAATTTTATTTTGTAAAAATTGAATATGTTTTTTCTTTTCGTGAAGAAGATTAATTTGCTTTAATATTGAAGAATTTTGTAATAAAGATAAATGAGTTTTTGAAACAATATCATTGATTGCATATATAATCATTTGACAATTTATACTTAATTTGTAATGCCATTCCATTAGCACTATGAAGTCGTTCTTTTGTTTTTTCATAATACATAGAGGGAATTAATCCTTCTTTTATACAATTTTGATCCGCACCACTATCTAATCATGCGATACTAGTTAATTCAATACTATCTTTAATTTTAAGAGTAATATGAATATACCATTTTTGAAAATTTATTTGATTAATAGTTGAAATAAATTGTTGATCAGTGGAGATATCTTCTGATTGAATGTTTGAAGAAGAATGTTTGTTTTCTATTATTGTTGATCTTGTTTCTAATACAAGATCTTTTGTCTGTAATGAACATAAATCTTTTTGTAAATTTTTTATTTGTTCTTTTAATATATTAATTTCGAGTTTTAAGTCTTGAATATTAACTACTTAATAAAAGAAGGCTCTTTAGAACCTCTTCATAAGGTAAGTATCAATAAAATATTTGAGACACGTTCACATTTGTCCAGTTAATCAAAGCCATATCCAAGTCCTCATACCATTATGGTATCCAATACAAATCGATGCTTCCTGTCTTGTTTCCATAAAATATGGCTTACGTTGCAAATTTCTACAAGATGTTCACTTCCACTTTCGCTACTAAAGATCCTCAAGAGCCTCCAGATCCTTACAATCTGTGACTTCCACCAAAAAAAAAAAAAAAAAAAAAAAACAAGACAAGAACCCGAAAAGGTCTTGACCTTTGGCAAAAGTAAGGGCCATTCCAAATTAACAACGTTTTTATTTTGCAGGTTTCCCACGCCACTCAATCTCAAAGCCCTGGGAGGGGATGCCCAAGATCAATCCAAAAATGATGATGTCCAAAGTCACCAATCAATGATGCAATTCATGCAATTCATGCAATTCAACGTGTCAACCAACAATCAATGATGCAGGCAATTCAAGCAATCAAGTGTGTCTAGCAAAAGCAATCAATACATACAAAATGCCATTATGATTCATGACCCATCAATGTGTTTCTAGCAAATTCAATTCTGCTTTATCGTGACTCATGACTCATTACCGTGTCAACATCAAAGGCAATGACTCATCACGACAGGCAATGACGCAGCCAAACAAGTAATTATGCGTATGACTCATCATCAAGATTTATGCAATGTTACTATCAAGACTGCTTATCTGAACACTGTTCGAGACAGTTCATTAAAGTAATAATCCAAGAATACTGTTCAAGACAGCTCATCAAGACAATACTTCAAGAATAGTCCAAAGTCCATTATTACTTAATACTGTTTCGCTTTTGACGTGGTTCTAGTCTAAGTTCAACATGAAGTATCAATAATTCAAGATTGTTGGCAGAAGTTATCAATACAAGATTCATTTTTATTATTCAATCTTTACCGTCCACGTGTAAAAATTTAATTTCATATTTTATTCTATAAATAGGTACTCCATAGTGTTGTATTAGGCATCGAAAAACATCACTTAGAAATCACTCCATCGAAAAATAGAACTTAGAGATAGAAAAATATCAGTAGCAAGTATCACAAGAAATAAGCCTTCCTCAACCACTTCTCAACCTCACTCGTTCTCTCAAATAGCCTTCTCCATAACCCTTGTACTCCATTATCAAGAGCTTCAATTCAAATTCTTGTATCAAGTTTTATCAATTTAAATAAAAGTAAGTTTTTTTTTTTCATCTGCTCTGTTCATTTCAATTTCATTATTTCTAATTTCGTTTTAATCATCATTTCAAAATTATACTTTACATAACATCAATTTGCTACTCCACTCCCCTGCTACATTAATCCCACATCTAGGCCCTCACTATTACCCGTCTAGGTCGATCATCTTCCCCCGATTGATATTAGAGCCAAGTTTGTCTATTTAGTTAGTGTCTAGCCGTTACTAGCATTGGTCAGCTGTTGGTCAGCCCCGGTAAGTCCGTTGGTCAGCCGTGTGTTAGGTGGTTCCAGTGGTCCCTGTAGAATGTGCATGACTCCTAGCTAAGTGTTCAAACGTAACTCAGATGGCCTCTTGGTTTAGAGATCGTCTTAGTTTAGGTAGTAGTAATAACTCAAATGTGGTTAACAGCAAGGAAGTTAGTTGTCAAATTGATTTTTTTAATTGGAAAATTCTGGAACAAATAATAAAAGAGCCTGATGGTAGAGTACTAATAAGATTTAATTCATGTAGAGAAAAAGATTCATCTTCAAGATTTTCCGAAAATATGGAACTCCCTCGAACTTCATATTCAATGCCTTCTAGATCATCTAATTATGATTATTTAAAAGATAATCAAGTAGAAGATACTCAAAAAATTTATTATAAAGCCCCAATAGCTGAGCCAATAGATGAAGCTACTTCATCCATAGGTTCACCAACTTACTCAACTATGCAACCCCCATCGTTTTCTTCAATTAATGTTATTTCAAAGCCCTTTGAAATCAATAAAGATTATTTATGACAAAACTTCAATTCGATAGAGAATAAAGTCAAAAGAGAATAGTTCTTTTCACACTTTGATTTAAATGCACAATCATTCATTAGATAAGAATGGTATTCATTTATGGAAAGACATAAAGTAAGTGTCCCTTTCTTTAATTGGTGGGCTATATTTGCCTCTGATCATAATCTTCCAGACCCATTTCATGTCAAAGAAATAAATACTAATATTAATTTTGCTAAAAAATGGACACCTAAAAATGATCAAATAATTACTTCTTTTACTCCTCTATTAGAAGAAATTATACTAACTACTCCTGAAGGTAATATTCCCGCAATTCCATTCAAAATAGGTCGAAATGATCCAAAAAATAGTCAAGTAATTTTAAGTGATATTAAAATGGTATATCATCAAAATAATTACACAAACTAAGTATTACATACAGTGTCTCAACAAGTCAATATAGTCTCCACTCAAATTGAAGCAATTGTTAAAAAACAAGAAAATGATTCGTTAACGGAAAATTTAGAAAATTTAGATATTAACGATACTAAAAAGAATAAGCCAACCTTCTTAGATGATATTGCAAAACCCCTATTCAAAATAAGGCGTTCAAATAAATTAGAACTACCAGATACTAGTACTCATGAAAAATTAAAAGAAGCAGAAACTTCAACTAACAATACCATTAATATTTTAGAAAAAGATTTATCTCAATCAGATGATAATTTACAAAATATTAATAAAATATATAAAAAAGAACTTCCATATTATTCTAAGCAAACTCCTCCAGATTTTCATCTTGAAAGTACTAGAACAATAATTACTAAAAATTTTGCTGATGATTCAATATATGAATGGAATATTGATGGTCGTAGTAACCATGAAATATTTGTAACACTCCAAAGAATGTTAATTGCTTATGCAGCTTATTTAACTAAACGTGCAATAGATTTACAAGCTTTTGATTTATGAACCTCTGGATTCACTGGTATACTCAAAATTTGGTGGGAGAATTATATTCAAGAGGATGAACGTAATAAAATCAGAGCTCATACAAATTCTCAAGGTCAACCTGACAATATAGAAATATTAATTTATACAATTGTTACTAATTTTCTTGGAAGTCCTAAAGATATTAATGCTGCAACAGATATTCCTTGAACAAATCTAAGATATCCAACTCTCGAAGATTACAATTGGTATAAAGATACATTTTTAACATGCCTATTAAAAAGAGAAGACTGTCGTCAACCTTATTGCAAAGAAAAATTTGTTTCAGGACTACTATCCTTATTTTCTCAAAGAATATTCAATAAATTAAGCAAAGTCATAGGTAAAGGTCCAATGCCATTCGAACAAATTGTGTTTGGTCAATTATTAAGTTTTATTAAAAAAGAAGAAATTTTATTGTGTAATGATTAAAATTACAAGCAAGATATTCAACAAATAAGGCTGCTAAATGAAAAGAATTAGGTTCTTTTTGTGAAGCATTTTGCCTTCCAAAGTTCGAAACTCTATCTGTCAAAAAACGAAGAAAAACTCAAACTAGTAAGAAGAAGCAATATAATACAAGAAATTCAAATTACAAAAAATTAAGTCCTAAAGAGACTACTACAAAAAAGAAAATCGGAATACAAGTACTTGTTATAAATGTGGCAAACTAGGCCATTATGCAAAAAATTATAAAGTTAAAAAGAAACTAAATGAAATATGTGCAGAATATCCAGATATTCAAGATAAATGAATTGCATTATTTGAATTCAAAGATACGCCTAGTCAATCAGAAAATTCATCATCCTCCTCTAATTATGAAGACAATAATATGAATGAATTAGAAAGTGATTCAAGTGAATGTTCATCAAGTGATGAGTCCTCAAGAATATGCTATGAGTGTATTAATGTCATAATTACTAATAATAGTGAAAAAGAATTTTTATTAGATTTAATTGATCAAATTCAAGATGCAGGATTAAGAAAAGAGTATTTGCAAAAACTCAAAGGTATCTTAATAAAAGAAGACTATTTAGAACCTTCTCATAAGATAAGTGTCAATAAAATATTTGAAACACGTAAGATTCCAAATATTTTAAAAGTAGTTAATATTGAAGACTTAAAACTCGAAATTAATATATTAAAAGAACAAATTAAAAATTTACAAAAAGATTTATGTTTATTACAGACAAAAGATCTTGAATTAGAAACAAGATTAGCATTAATAGAAAATAAACCTTCTTCTTCAAATATTCAATCAGAAGACATTTCTACTAATCAACAATTTGTTTCAACTATTAATCAAATAAATTTTCAAAAATGGTATTTTCATATTACTCTTAAAATTAAAGATAGCTTTGAATTAAATACAATTGCACTATTGGATAGTAGTGCAGATCAAAATTGTATAAAAGAAGGATTAATTTCCTCTATATATTATGAAAAAACAAAAGAATGACTTCATAGCGCTAATGGTATGGCATTACAAATTAAATATAAATTATCAAATGCTTACATATGCAATCAACGATATTTTTTCAAAAACTCATTTATTTTAGTACAAGATATAAGTCAATAAGTTATTCTTGGAACTCCTTTCTTT
>JAKOGI010002166.1:82500-110000 GCA_029747015.1 Carnegiea gigantea
AAGCCCATTTCATTGTTAGAAAAATTTAATTCTGCTTAAGATGGTTTAGTCGATTGTGACCTCAATCTCATCCTCGTCCCCGAGGACACGACCCTCAAGTATTATAGTGAAAGCTGTATACTTGCGGCACTTTAATTTACATTGAAATTCACCTAACAAGTTTTTGGCGCCATTGACGGGTACGACGGCATAAGATTAGGTGATATTTTCATTTTCTTAGCTACTTTCTTGTTAGCTGCATATGTTATGTCTTACTTTGTTTATTTCATTATTAATTGTTACTTAGCTTAGTCATTTTGTGAAAAATCCAAAAATCCAAGAAAAAGGAAAAGCCTAAAATTGAAAAAAAAAATTAGAAAAACTTGGAAACCACTAAAAAATTTAGAATTTTAAAAACTTCAAAAACAAAATGGCAAGTTTCTGTTTCCTTCAGTTTGAGCATTTCCTTTTTTCTTAGTTACGTTCTTGTTAATTGCTTATACTTTGACTTACTTTGCTTATTCATTATTAGTTGTGATTCATTTAGTTCATTTCTTGAAAAATCCAAAATCCATAAAAACGTAGAAAAACTTGAAACTCGAAAAAAAAATAAAAAATTGAATGAAGAACTCTAAAAAACAAGCTACTTAGAATTGAATTATGGTTTTAGTTGCTTTATTTTGTAGTTTTAGAATTTGGTTTTTGTTGAAATTTGTCTTATTTTTATTTTAGAGATTGATTAACTTTTTGATTTGATGACCTTTTGTTTGCAAATCGTCTTTAGGGTTGAGTAATATTTTGATTTGGTTTTGTGTTTAAATTAGAAAATTTTAAAATTCAAAAAAAAAAAAAAGAAAGAGAAAAAAGTCCAAAAATAGTACTTTTTGGTGGTGCGGGGTTTATATGACTAGTTGGGTTACAGACCCTGAAAATCAAAGACTCGTTAGGAGTGAGCTCAACCCTGACTTAGAACCCGAACCTGAACCTAAGCTTAAGTTAGGGAATATGCCACAAAAAAGGACTTTGAGTGATATTTTCTATCCTCCTAGGACTGCTTTACCATCATGTTTTGTTATGCCTAATCTTGCATCAAATGTGACCTTCGAGTTAAAACCCCATTATACTTAGATGCTCCGTAAATTCACAGGTTTAGAGGAAGCTTATTTGTTGTTGAGGGAATTCGAAGAAGTTTGTTCTATTATGCAATTCGCTAATATTCCCATTAATGTTGTAAGGATGAATTGATTCCTTTTGCTTTGAAAGATTTTGCTAAACGTTGGATGTATGGCTTGGCTGCTAATTTTGTTACTTCTTTGAATGATTTTGTAAGATTGTTCCTAAGAAAATATTTCCCTAATGCCAAGACTGTTAAGCTAAGGAATGAAATCAATCAATTTGTGCAACTTAATAGGGAATCATTTTGGAAATACTTTGATAGGTTTAAAACTTTGTTGGCTCAATGTCCCCATCATGGTTTAGACCAAGCACATTTGTATTAGATTGTATATGAAGGACTTGACTAACAGACTAGGATCATGGTAGAGTCCATGTGTCAGGGTGGCTTTCTTTGTAAGAACCCCATAGCGCTTGGGAGTTGTTAGAGGATTTGGCTAAGAAAATCATGCAGTGAGTTCTAGGTTTGCAAGGGGTAGGTTGCATTCTGTTTCTGATGTAAGTCACTTAGAGTCTAAGATTGCTGTGTTAGAAAATATGTTGAAGGGGTTATCTCCCCATATATCCCAGTTATCTCAAAATTATACAGTGTCTTGTTCTTATTGTCAGGCCCTAGATCATTCTTTGAGTGCTTGTCTTTATTTTGCTCATTAGTTAGCAACTAAACAAAAGCAAGCAAGTATGGCCTTTCAAAGACCTAAAAATGACTCATTCTTCCCTTATTACAACCCAAGGTGGAGGAATCACCCTAACTTCTCATGGAATAGTGGACCCAATGTTATGGTTCATAATTCTCAACCTGGGATGTTTCTTAGAAACAACTCCCAACCCATCTCTCATCCTTCAAACTCCTTTTAGAGACCTGCTTTTTCAGGTGCACATAATGCACCTAGACCTCCACCTCCTATAGCTTAAGTTCAACCTCCTCATGGTTATACTGATATTGATAAATTAGAGATGAGAATCAATAACAATGTGGAGAGAATGATTAGTGCTAACATGAAACGAATGATGAAAATGATAACGAACAGTTTTTTAGTTAGCATAATCTTTTAGGGAACCACATATTTTCTCGAGTCAACCTGAGGTGAACCCTAAGAGTCACGCCTCCCCTTCTCCTAGTAACCCTAATGAGCATGTGAGGAAAGTGAATGCAGTTATATCTCTCCATTCTAGTAGAAAGGTTGATAACGAGGTGAGAAATCCTAATAAACCTTGCAGCTACCCTCACTAATTCTTCTAGAATTCTTCTCCCTCTTCTCCTCCAGAGACTGGTCCATCTAGTCAGTCAGGGGATACTACTGATGATGTCCTCAATGTTTCAGATAGTCCTTCCTCTCCTAAATCACCTTCTAAGAAAGAAGAGCTTAAAGAGAAAGACTCATCTGACTCAGCAAATTCTTCACCTTCTGAGAAGTTTTCCTCTGCTTCTTCTTCTGAGAAAATCCAAATGCCTTTGCCTTTTTTTCTCCATAGGCCAAAGAAGAAAGACCAAGATCATATTGATAAGTTGAGAGAGACCTTCTCTCAAGTAAAGATCAGCATTCCCTTACTCGATGCTATTCAGCAGATGCCTCCTTATGCTAGATTTTTAAAGGAACTATGTGTTGACCCAATTAATGTGTAAGATTTTGATGATAACAATCCAAATGTACCAGTCAATATGATGTGCTTGAATTATGTGTTGAAATAGGATCCGAAAAATACTTGGAGCAGTTCGAATGAGCATGGAGTATCAAAGTTGATACATGTGCAAGGAGTCCAGCTGATAACAAGAGCCTTACGCTTAGTATTGATTTCATTTTTTCGATTCTTGTTAATATGCCGATTAGAAGGTCTTGACTTAGCGTTTGCTTTGAAAGGTTTTTAAGTACTTCAGAACACTGCCTCAGAATAGTTCTGAGAAGTCAGGTTTGCGGTGTTCTGACGTCAAAGACAAAAAACAAATTTCAAGTTTTTTAGAATGTTTTTTTTTTACTGATGATTTTTTTGAAATAATTAGGATTAATTTCCATGTGTCAGTTGAGTCTAAAAAGATTTTTTCTTTAAAGATAATGTTGAGAGATTTTAGTTTCTTTCCTTAAAAATAATTTTGAAAGATCCTTGAAAGATTTTATCCTATCCTTTAAGGGAAGAATATCAACTAGAGAGATTGTGAGGAGCTTGGTTGCTAAGTTGCTAAGTGGGCGTGGAATTCTCTTTGTCCTACTCGTGCGCCATATGCACCACACTATTTAAGTCTCCTCCTTCTCTAGTTTTTCCCAAGGTTTTTCAAGGGTTTAAAATTGTCTTTGTGAGTCTAAATTTTCTGAGAGAAAACTTTCAAAGAGAGTGCTAAATCAAGTCTTCAATATTGGCATAAAAGGGATTGTATTGTACCTTACATTCAGCTTGTTTAGAAGCATTCAAGTAAGGAGTTTTCCTTTTTCTCTTTTCCAAAAGTGAGATAAGAGAGTGTCCAAGTCTTAGGAGACATTGGACGTGGTTTTTGTAATGAGGGTCTCGAGGTAGATTAAGTTACGTGGTGTTTGTAACAAAGGTCTTGGGGTAGACCAAGTTACGTGAGTGATTGAATCACGTGTGTTACAGTTGTAACGTGTTTGGCCCGTTTAGTAAAAGTGTGTTGAAATCCTACAGTGGCAGGTTTACACCTTAGTTGGGCCAGAGGTCATTTTGTACGTAAAAATATTGTGTCTCCTTTATTATTTCTACAATTGGTTTTATTTTTGCTTCACTCCAAACACTCAGTCCAAATAGTTTTCACGAGTATTCTGAAACAATCAAAAAAGTCGGTAGACACAATTCACCCCCCTTCTTGTGTCCTTGTGATTAATTCTAACAAGTGGTATCAGAGCAGAGTTGTCATATTTAGGTTAACACCTTGAGAGATCCTGAAAAGATGAATGTTGCAAAAGAAATTTTGGAGGGTCAATCTGTGACTCGACCACCATACTTCAATGGACAATACTACAACTGGTAGAAGAATCATATGGAGAACTATATTCAGGCTGATGAGTATGAGTTATGGATTATCATTGTAAATGGTCCTTACATTGCAATAAAGACCATGAAAGATGGCAAGACCGTTGCTAAAAGGCTCGAGGAGTTCGACTCGGAGGATTCCAAAAAGATGGAGAAAAAGGCTAAGCTAAGAAGTTGCTGTACTTTGGCCTTAGACCAGATGAGTCCACTCGGATCTTAGAGTGTGAGTCTATAAAAGAAATATGGAACGCTCTTTGTGTGGCACATGAAGGAAATAACCAAGTTAGGTAATCTAGGATCAAGCTGCTGATGAGAAAGTATGAGTTGTTTAAAATGAGCGACAAAGAGATGATAATGGAAATGTACACTCGTTTTACTCACATCACCAACGAGCTGAAATCGTTGGGGAAATCCTTCACCACTGAAGAATTGGTAAGAAAGATTCTGCGATTTTTGCCTCAATCGTGGGAAACGAAAATCATAGCCATCCAGGAAGCAAAGAAGATGAAGGAAATCAC
Organism: Carnegiea gigantea; assembly: GCA_029747015.1. NCBI lineage: Eukaryota > Viridiplantae > Streptophyta > Magnoliopsida > Caryophyllales > Cactaceae > Carnegiea > Carnegiea gigantea. The sequence continues at coordinate 87,153 of JAKOGI010002166.1, forward strand.
ATTGGATGAGCTCATTGGGAATCTTCAGACATATGAGTCAAGGAAAAGTGCCCAGGTGAAGGAAGAAGCGAAGAGAGACCAAGGCTTTGCTCCAAAAGCTTTGTAGAGTGATGATTCGGACTTGGATTTTGAAGAGATAGCCATGGTGACTAGAAAGTTTAAGAAATTCTTCAAGAAGGCTGAAGGCAATATCAAGAAAGGAAGTACTAGGAAGCCACAGAACAGTGATCATGATCAGTTTTCAGGATGCTTCAGATGTGGAAAACCTGATCACATTGTGAAGAATTGCCCCATATAGAGGGAAGAACAGGGGTCAGAACAGTTTTGAAACCATGGCAAGAGGCCGAACAGAGTAGCTCCTCAAAGCATTTCGCTAAGACAATGGTGGTAGCCTGGGGTGAAACTTCAGAGGAGGAAGAGGACTCCCAAGAGGAAGAAGTTGTAGAAGCCCTCATGGCTAGAAGCGAGTTTGAATCGGACCTTGAATTAGTCGAAAGCTTATCCCAACTGAAGGACATGGTACGTGGTCTTAGCAAAGCTAAAGTTGTGAAATTATTATTTGCCATAATGAATGAGTGTGCGATAATAACTGCTGAAAATTGCATGCTTAAAGATGTTTGTTTCGAATTGAAAGAAGATGTTAGAATGCTTGAATGGAACAAACTAGAACTTGAACATGTCAATGAAGTTCCCAAATGTGGAAAACTTAACGCAGAAGAAGAGGCCCTTACCCTATGGAAAGATCTTAACACACTTAAGGACCTTATGAACACAAGAAAGGAAGTGTTTAACATTAATCTCTCTAGGTTGAAAAGTGAGTCCATAGACTTGAAACTTAGACTTGAATCCCTGGTGAGTGAAAACAACCAGTTGCTTGAAGAAGCTCATAAGGCCGAATCTGACCTTATTGAGAATAAGCGCTGGAACAGTTCTTCAGAAGCGCTTGATTGGCTAAATACTCACCATAGCCGAAACAGAAAGGGACTAGGATGGGTGAATAGGTGTGTTACTAGACCAGTTAACAAAAAATATGTTGGACTTCAAGAAAATATAATCAGTTTTCACTGTAGAAAAACTGGTCATTATTGCTATGGTTGTCCTTTGAGAAAAAGAGCCATAGGGAGAAACTCATTGTATATTAAATAAGTATGGATTAGAAAAGATGACTTAACCTCCATGTCAAAGAAAATGGGACCTAAGCGGATCTAGGTTCCCAAGACTAACACTTTGCTGTTTTGCAGGCTAAAGTGAGAGGAGGCAATCAATTATGGTTCTTGGATAGTGGTTACTCAAAGCACATGATGGGACACAAATCAAACTTCCTCTCACTTACAGACTTTGATCGAGGGAGAGCGGCATGTGGAAACGGCAAATCTGAAAAAATTATCGCTGTAGGTAAGATAGGTGAATCACTCTCTTACTCTATTAATAATGTGTATTTGGTAGATGCTTTACAACATAATTTGCTAAGTGTGTCTCAACTATGTGATAGAGGTAATCACGTTGGTTTCTTTTTGGATCAATGCTTAATTACCAATATCAAATCTGGTGATGTTGTGTTGAGGGGAAAGCGATACAACAATGTGTATAAAGCTTGTGTTCTTTCACTTCCCCAAAATCATTTGACTTGTTTGAGTGCTCTTTATAATGATATTATGCTTTGGCACAAGAGGTTAGGACATACAAGCCTTTCTCTTTTGAATAAACTCATCTCCAAGGACCTAGCAGTCGGACTACCTTTCATCAAGTACAATGATGACAAGGTGTGCGACGCTTGTGCTAGAGGAAAGCAAGTTAGGACTTCTTTCAAGTCAAAGAACTGTGTTAGTACTACCCAACCTCTTAAACTACTGCATGTTGATTTGTGTGGTCCTATAAGGATCACAAGTAGAGGTGGGAAGAGGTATGTATTTGTTAGAGTGGATGATTACTCTCGTTTCATTTGGACTCTATTCTTAACATTGAAGGATAAATCATTTGAAAAGTTTCTCGTTCTTCTTAAGAAAATTGAAAAGAGAATAGGACACTCATTGGTGAGTGTTAGGTCTGATCATGGCAAAGAGTTTGAAAACTCTAGCTTCATTGAATATTGTAATAAACATAGTGTTGATCACGATTTTTCTGCCCTCGGAACACCCCAACAGAATGGGGTAATAGAGTATAAAATCGGACTCTAGAAGACATAACTAGGACTATACTTGTCGCTAGTGGTCATCCTAGAAAATTTTGGGCAGAGGCATTGAACACATCATGTTATATTAATAATAGATGTATGATCAGACCCATACTCAACAAGACTCCTTATGAACTTTTCAAGGGACGAAAACCCAATACTATGCACTTGAGGGTGTTTGGTTGTGAATGCTATGTGCATAATAATGGGAAGGAATCCTTGGGAAAGTTCGACTCTAGAAGTGATGAAGCCATATTCTTAGGGTACTCCTCACACAGTAAGGCATATAAAGTATTTAACAAAAGAACCTTGTGTGTTGAGGAGAGTGTGCATGTATTATTTGATGAGACTAACTCTGTGGTTGAGCATGATGCACAGGATAAAGAGTTTAAACTTGGTCTTGGAAGAAAAGACATCTTGCTCACTCAAAGCTCCATAGTTAACAAAGCTAAGGCTCCTAAAGGTGAACCAAGTCCTGGAACTGATAATTTAGAAAGTGGGCAGGGAGCAAACCAGTCAGGGGGAAGCATTGCTTAACCTAAATAGAACCAGCCCACTTAACCCAATTATTCCCGAATTGATATGGGAGCAGGTACCAGAACAGTTCCAGAACCTGTTTTACTAAGTACCTAGGAGAGATTGGTAAGTGTTTCTGTTGATCAATTTATTCTACGACCCTGGAAGCACTAGAGCTCGCACCCCCTTGACCAGATCATGTCTGATATTAACACAGGACTGCAAACCAGATCTAAACTCAGAAACTTTTGTGCCTTCTATGCTTTTCAATCTAACATTGAGCCAAACAATGTTCATGAAGCTCTTACAGATTTTGATTGGGTTACTGCCATGCAAGAGAAGCTTTATCAATTTGAAAGGAACAAAGTCTGGCACCTTGAACCAAGGCCTAAGGACATATCGATAATTGGCATGTTCAAGAACAAACTGGATGAGTTCGGAATAGTCACTCGGAGCAAGGCTAGGCTGGTGGTTCGAGGTTACAACCAAGAAGAGGGAATCAATTATAAGGAAACATTTGCACCTATTGCAAGGATTAAGGCTATTCGTATTTTAATGGACTTTGCAGCTCACATGGAGATCAAGCTGTATCAAATGGATGTCAATAGTGCATTCCTCAATGGACACCTTAAGAAAGAGGTGCATGTAAGCCAACCCCCTAGTTTTGAAAATCATGATTTCCTTAACCATGTGTTTAAACTTGACAAAGCTCTTTATGGTTTAAAACAAGCTCCTAGAGCATGGTATGAATGCTTGTCAAAATTTCTAATTGATAATGGCTTACAAAGGGGCAAGGTTGATAGTACCTTGTTTCTCAAATCAAATAGGGAATATTTATTGATTGTCCAAGTATATGTGGATGACATTATATTTGGTGCAACCAATAATGGTTTATGTGATGAATTTTCAGATTTGATGAGGAGTGAGTTTGAGATGAGCATGATGGGTGAGCTTAACTTTTTCTTAGGCTTACAAATCAAGTAAACCTCAAACAAAACTATGATACATCAACAAAAATATATATTTAGGAGTTAATTAAGCAGTTTGGAATGGAATCGGCTAAGCTCATAGACACACACATCTCTCCTTTAACCAGATTGGTTGTGGATGATACGAGTCCATCAATTGAGGAGAAATCCTACAGGTGCATGATAGGGTCGCTTCTATACCTAACCGTTACAAGACTTGACATTGTTTTCAGCCTTGGTTTATGTGCCCATTTTCAGTGAAATCCTAAAGAAACACATTTGAAAGCTGTAAAACGGATTTTGAAATATTTAAAATACACGTCAGACTTAGCTTTATGGTATCCTTGAGGGTGCAATTTTAATCTCATTGGGTATGCGGATGCTAATTATGCTGGATTCTTGGTTGATAGAAAAAGCACCTCAGGTATGGCTGATTTCCTTGGACCCTATTTGGTCTCTTGGGCAACCAAGAAACAACACTCCATTGCTATATCCACAGTAGAAGTCGAGTATGTAGCGGCAGCTTCTTGTTGTGCTCAATTGTTGTGGATAAGGTAATAACTCAAGGACTTTTCTGTTGGCATTGGATGCATTCCTATATTTTGTGACAACACAAGTGCAATTAACTTTGCCAAAAACCCATGTCAACATAAAAGGACTAAGCATATTGACATACGTCATCATTTTTTGAAAGATAATATTGAAAAGGACTTAATTTCAATGAATTTTTATGCCACTGATGAGCAAATTGCTGACATATTTACCAAGACACTGAGTAGAGAGCAGTTTGAGAGGAATAGACTTGAATTAGGTATGATTAAAAGAACTTGACCATGCTTATTTAACCCCAATGATTAACTAGTTAGGGGTTTTAGGTCAAATAAATTGTTATAATGGATGCATTCAATTTTTGTGTTTTTACTGGCATACGTGTGGTATGTAACATGTTGACACTCGTTGAGGTCTAATGATATTGCCCTTAGTATCCTAAGACACCAAACTTTTAACAGTAAGAACAGGCTCTAGGAACATACCTAACCACTGTTTGTATCATATGCTGACCAAGTGGCGTTATTAAAGGAATGTTGGAAACTGAAATTTCTTTTTTCATTACACCTAACCTATAATTTATACCATACCTAGTGTAATGATGTACTGTATACAAAACATTCTCTCTCCAAGAAGGGCCGAAATAAACTCTCCTATAAACTCCCTCAATTTTCGGGCCACTCATGCTCACCATCAAATCCCTCCACACACTCTCTCTCTCTCTATAATCCATTCATCTCTCTCTCTCTCTCTCTCTCTCTTTCTCTCTCTCTCTCTCTCTCTCTCTCTCTCTCAAAGGACCGATTTCCCTCTCCTTCCTTAAACCCACTTCAATCCCAACTCTAAAACCTCCCAAATCCTCAAGATAGCAAGAACTTGTAGCGGTCAAGCATCCTCCAAGCGCAAGACTTCTCACCCAAGATCACTACGAGATCAACTATCAAGAAAAAGGGGTGAAATTGGGATGAGTTCTGAGGGAACATCACCGGCACCTTCATCGCCATAAACAATTTCGATTGGTATGGAAAACCCTCCCTTGCGTTCTTTTTTGATTACTCCCTCTATTTTTGGGTTGTTGAAGAGCTTGGACTTAAGATTAGTAGACTTGAACTCTGATATGGTACCTTTTGGTACACCCAATTACGGGTTGGGACATTGTGGTGTATGATCCAGTTGTGGCCGAGTCTAGATTAAGGGAGAACAAGTGTCCTAACTAGTTGAAGAGTCTAATGAACCAAAGAAGAAGAAAATTAGAAAAAACGTAACACTTGCTGAGAGATATGAGCATTTCCTTCAAAAATCTGTGGTTCGGGGGAAGGTAGTTAAGATGTCATACTTTTAGGAATAGGGGCTAGGGGTGTTCTTAGAGAAGTTGGAAGCTCAGGGATGGTTAGACTTGTTCACAGATACTAAGAGAGGATGTTCAGTTCCAGACTTGGTTGAGTTCTATGCAAACTGTGTTGTCACCAATGGAGTGGTGACAAGCACAGTTAATGATCATGACCCACGGTTTGATGCTAAGAAGTTAGGTGAGTTACTTGGGGTGTCCTCTAAAAGTTTTGATGTGTATGTGTAAGTGGACAAGAGCGTCTTAGGTGAAGAACGGCTATTGGAATTGACCCAGAAGCTAGCCTAAAAATCCCATCTGATTGTGTCCCGGTCTGTGAGAAAGGGGAAAATGATGCCATTGCATTGACTGTTGTTTTAGTTTGTAATTAAGAATATTGTTCCCTGACATCACGGATGTAACCTTGCTGATCCCATGGACATGAGCTACACTGATTTGTTGGATAGAGGTGAGCAAATTAACTTGCCTGCAATCATGATTAGCCATATTGGGACATTTGCCAACATGTCCAAGGATCATGACATGGGTTATGGGTTCTTGCTGATGTCAGTATTTGAAAAGCTTGGGATTCCCTTGTAGAAGCTTTTAGGTCAGTGATGAGATTGGCAACAACACGTTGATTGGGTGTGGTTTTAAAGTGACAAGAGGCGATAGTGCAACTTCAGAACAAGGGCTCCAAACACCACTTGGACCTATTCCCAATGAGGCCTCCACATCCAGTGCTCCCATAATTTCTACACTATTGTAGGACTAGATTACATTGAAGGGGGAGATAGCTAAAGTAAAGCAGGTACTTGCAGAGGAAAAGGCTCTCAATGCTAAATGTCCCGAGGATCTGCTGAGTGCCCTTCTTGCCCTCACAACCAAATTCCCTCCTCCACCTTCCTCTACTTGAACGTATTTCTTTCCCTGTTTCCAACACTGTTTTTTAAACACTTGGTTATGTATGTGACTGCTAATGGTTTATGGCTATTTTTGGATGGTTATTGCATTTATGCTATAACTTTGCTTGTTGCATGTGTTATTTGTCTGTGCGTCACTCGAATGACCAATATCATTACTATACCATTTACTTGAATGTATCGCTGTTACTTCCCATATTACCGCTTTGGTGGTGACTGTATCCACATTGGATTTCCATTTTCAGTCTCCTCACCCTTTTCGATGATGTCAGAAGGGGGAAGATGAGTATGACCTTATTTCGATTGGGTTGCCTAGTTTAAGTTGACCTCTTAACTCTTTTTTTCTCTTTAGTGTGAGGGTGGATAACTATTTTGGCACTAATGTATATTTGCCCCGTCTCACTATTAATTGTCATTGATGACTTATGGTCATTTGGTTTGTCATCATCAAAAAGGGGAAAATTGTTGACCTAATTAATGTGTACGGTTTTGATGATAACAATCCAAATGTACTAGTCAAAATGCTATGCTTGAATTATGTGTTGAGACAGGATCCGAAAAATACTTAGAGCAGTTCAAATGAGCTGGAGCATCAAAGTCGATGCATGTGCAAGGAGTCCAGCTGATAACAAGAGTCTTAGGCTTAGTATTGGTTTTATTTTTTAGATTCTTGTTAATATGCTAATTAGAAGGTCTTGACTTAGCGTTTGCTTTGAAAGGTTTTTAAGTACTTCAGGACACTGCCACAGAATAATTCTGAGAAGTCAGGTCTGCGGTGTTCTAATGTCAAAGACAAAAAATGAATTTTAAGTTTTTAGAATATTTTTTTTACTGACGATTTTCTTGAAATAATTAAGATTAATTTTCCTATGTCAGTTGAGTCTAAAAAGATTTTTTCTTTAAAGATAATGTTGAGAGATTTTAGTTTTTTTCCTCAAAAATACTTTTGAAAGATCCTTGAAAGATTTTGTCCTATCCTTTAAGGGAAGAATATCAAGCGGAGAGATTATGAGGAGCTTGGCTACTAAGTTGCTAAGTGGGCGTGGAATTCTCTTTGCCCTACTCGTGCGCCATATGCACCACACTATTTAAGTCTCCTCCTTCTCTAGTTTTTCTTAAGGTTTTCCTAGGGTTTAAAATTGTCTTTGTGAGTGTGAATTTTGTGAGAGAAAACCTTCAAAGAGAGTGCCAAATCGAGTCTTCAATATTGGCATAAAAGGGATTATATTGTACCTTACATTCAGCTTGTTTAGAAGCATTCAAGTAAGGAGTTTTCCTTTTCCTCTTTTCCATCAGTGAGATAAGAGAGTGTCCAAGTCTTGGGAGACATTGGATGTGGTTTTTGTAACGAAGGTCTTGGGGTAGACTAAGTTACATGGTGTTTGTAATGAAGGTCTTGAGGTAGACCAAGTTACGTGAGTGACTGAGTCACGTATGTTACAATTGTAACCTGTTCGGCCCGTTTAATGAAAGTGTGTTGAAATCCTACAGTAGTAGGTCATGGTTTTTACGCCTCAGTTGGGCCAGAGGTGGTTTTTCACGTAAAAATATTGTGTCTTCGTTATTATTTCCGCAATTAGTTTTCCTTCTGCTTAACTCCAAACACTCAGTCCAAACAGTTTTCACGAGTGTTCTGAAACAATCAGAAAAGTCGGTAGACACAATTCACCCCCCTCTTGTGTCCTTGTGCGATTAATTCTGACACTATGTACGACCAAGAGAGCAGCTGGTGTACCCAAGACGGCTTTCTTAATCTTTGGTGCTAATTGTATCCTTTCTCAGATCCCGGTGAAGTATAAGGGCACCGGTTGCCCTACTGTGTCTATAGTCATAGGAGACCAATTCATTCACAGAGCATTGTTTGACTAAGGGGCTAGCGTTAAATTGATACCCTTTACTGAGCATGAGAGATTAAAGTTAGGTGAGCTAAAACCTAACAAGATGGTCATTCAACTAGCTGATAGATCGACTAGGGTGCCCAGAGGGATAGTTGAAGATGTGTTAATTAGAGTGGGTGAATTCATTTCCCAGTAGACTTTGTTGTGATTAAAATTGAGAAGGTGTCCAACTTGGCTAGTCAAGTTCCTATGATTCTAGGACGTTCCTTCTTGGCCACTGCTAATGCCCTCATTAATTGTAGGAATGGTATGATGAGACTGTTTTTCGGCAACATGACTGTGGAGTTGAAAATATTTAACATGCAAAGACAGCCTTCTGGATTTAATGATATGGAATTTTCTACTCTTAACTGGGTAGGCGATTCTGTATTCGATAATGCTTTTGATGATGTACTTGCTACTGAGTATGAGTCATTTCTTATTAATGATGAGCTTGAATATGATGTATTTGAGTTTGATGACTTGTACTCTACTGCTAATTGTTTGCTTACTGCTGTATCTGAATCTGCCACTGAATCTATTTCCCCTGTTGCTCTTGAATTGAAACCTCTTCCTGATTCTCTTAAGTATGCATTGCTAGGACCCAATAAATCATTACATGTTATTATTGCTTCTGATTTGAACTAGGACCAAGAGGAAAAACTGATTTCTTTACTTAGACTTAGAGAGAACAAGGAAGCTGTATGATGGAGTTTAAGGGATATAAAGGGTATTAGTCCTTCTATTGTGCAACATAGAATTCATTTAGAGGACAATGCTAAGCCCCATCATGAACGCCAAAGGCGTTTGAACCCTACCTCGCAAGAAGTAGTTAAGAAGAAAGTGTTGAAATGGTTAGACCATGGGATTATTTATCCTATTTCTCCTAGTGAGTGGGTTAGCCCTGTTCAAGTTATTCCTAAGAAGATCGATATTATCGTGATTAGGAATAATAAGAATGAGTTAGTCCCTACTCGAGTTCAATTTGGGTGGCGTGTGTGTTTAGATGATAGAAAATTGAATGCTGCCACTAGGAAGGACCATTTCCCCTTCTCCTTCTTGGATCAAATGCTAGAGAGATGTCCTTCTATTGCTTTTTAGATGGATATTCCGGTTACCCCTAGATCTCTATTACTCCTAAGGATCAGGAGAAGACTACTTTCACTTGTCCATTTGGGACATATGCCTTTAGAAGAATGCCATTTGGACTGTGCAATGCCCATGCTATCATTCAAAGATGCATGATCTCTATTTTCTCATATCTAGTTGAGCAATGTATGAAAATTTTCATGGATGACTTTTCTGTGTTTGGATCTTCTTTTGATGATTGCTTGTCTAATCTAAGAAAGGTGTTAAAGAGGTGTAGGCAGAAAATCTTGACTTTGAACTGGGAGAAATGTCACTTCATGGTTAAAAAGGGTATAGTCTTAGGATATATTATTTCTCGAGATGGAATTGAGTTAGATAAAGCTAAGACTAATCCGATTGTTAATCTTCCCCCTGCCACTTGTGTGAAAAATGTGCGGTCTTTCCTGGGACATGCTGGCTTTTATCGTCGTTTTATTAAGGATTTTAGCAAAATTGCAAAGCCTTTGTCCAATCTGCTAGCTAAGGATGTGCCATTTTATTTCTCTGAAGAGTGTTATGAGGCATTTTATAAGCTTAAGGAGGCCTTAACCTCTGCTTCTATTCTTCATCCTCCCACTTGGAGAGAACCATTTGAATTGATGTGTGACGCATCTGATAATTCTATTGGGGTTGTGTTAGGACAGCGTATTGATAGGAAACCCCATATTTTTTACTATGCTAGTCACACGTTGAGTGATGCCCTGCTGAATTACACTGTTACTGAGAAAGAATTTTTGGCTATGATCTTTGGTTTTGAAAAGTTTAGATCCTATCTGATTGGGTCACATGTGATTGTTTATACTGACCACTCTGCCCTTAAGTACCTTCTTTCTAAGAAGGATGCTAAGCCTAGAGTTGTGAGATGGATTTTACTTTTGTAAGAATTTGACTATGAAATCTAGGATAAGAAAGGTTCTGAAAACCTTGTACCTGACTTTCTGTTTAGGATCCTCTATGATAGAGAAAGTGAGTTCAGTGTTTCTGAGTGCTTCCCCGATGAGTAATTGTATACTATTAACCTTGATCCTTGGTATGCTATTATGGTGAACTACTTAGTTGCTGGTAGGATCCCTGAATGCTGGACTAAGAATGACAGAGATAGATTCTTCCACCTTATGAAATTCTTTATTTGGGATGACCCTTATCTATCTAAGTACTACTCTGACCAAGTCTTTAGGAGGTGCATTCCCGACCATGAGGTGAGAAGTGTCCCTTTTTTTTTTTTTTTTGGTCATGACCAGGCATATGGGGGATATTTTAATGGTAGGAAGACAGTAGCCAAGGTTCTTCAATGTGATTATTACTGGCCTACTCTGTTTAAGGATGTATTTGAGTACTGTAAGAGTTGCCCTAGATGCCAGCAGTTAGGTAGAATAAGCAAGAGAGATACGATGCCACTGAATCCCACCATTATTGTAGAGGTTTTTCATGTGTGGGGTATTGATTTTATGGGACCATTTCCATCTTCCTTTGGGAATGAGTACATTTTGTTAGCTATCGACTATGTTTCTAAATGGGTTGAGGTCATCCCTTCTAGGGCCAATGAAGCTAAAGTTGTTATGAAATTTCTTAGGGAGAACATCTTTGCTCGATTTGGTATGCCTCGCGCTGCCATTAGTGATCAGGGCACCTATTTTAATAATACATCTTTTGATGCCTTACTGAAGAGGTATTCCATAGTCCATAGGCTTGCTAGTCCCTACCATCCCCAAATCAGTGGTCAGGTTGAAGTGTCCAATCGACAGATCAAGCATATTTTAGAAAAGACAGTGAGTAGGAATAAGAAAGACTGGGCTGACAAGCTATTGGATGCTCATTGGGCATATAGGACGACCTTCAAAACTCCCTTAGGTATGTCACCTTATAGCGTAGTTTATAGTAAGCCTTGTCATTTACCTATGAAGATAGAGCATAAAGCTTGGTAGGCCATTAAGAAGCTCAATTATGACTTGACTGGGGTAGGTGAGGAGAAACGACAACAACTGAGTGAGCTTGATGAGATTAGGGCTAAGGCTTATGAGAGTGCTCGATCTTACAAAGAGAGGGGAAGTTGTTTCACGATCGACATATTTTTAGGAAAGAGTTTACCCCGAGAATGAAAGTACTCTTGTATGACTCTAGGCTCCATCTATTTCTAGGGAAATTATGGTCCTGATGGACGGGTTCTTATATTGTCTCACATGTTTTTCCCTATGGTGCAGTTGAAATTTAGGATCCTCAGGGTGGTGCCACCTTCAAAGTGAATGACCAGCATTTAAAACCATTTCCGGAGCTGGGTACTCCACGAACCAAGTCATGATCGATGATTGTAATCTGAGATAGCTTGGGTGTACTTAGCACCCGACCTGGTTTGCTAGAAATTTCTTCTCTTCTCTCCTTCTTCTCTCTCTTTTCTTCTTTTTGTGCAGTTGGGTGCTTTTCCTTTTCTATGATACTTGTTTTGTTTGTAGGCCTTGCTTTTTATTTTTGAGCATATGTTTTCTTTTTAGATTTTTCTTTTGGTCTTTATGTGTTTGTTCCACTCCCAATGAGGGCATTGTGAGACTTTGGTGTGGGGATAGGGTACCTATATGTACAAACTTTTCTTTGAAAAATTTTGAAAAATCCAAAAAGATTTTGGTTTGGTTTTGGGGGACGTTTGTACTATGTCTGATTAGCTTAAATCTCGTGTGCTTTAGGTATTAGCTTATATATAAGTAGGATGTGCGTGAAAAGTCTCCGGCCTTAGTGTGACATTCTAAGCCCTAATTCTAACTCCAGTTGTTCAGTATAGATTGTGTAATATATTCCTTGTTTGTCCTTTCATCACTATCTTTAGGTCTTAGGCTTTCATGAATGATTCTCCCACGTGCTTGTGACACGATTATTCTGAAAAAAATGATGAAAAAAAAAAATATATGTTATGAATAAAGAAGAGAAAACGAAAAAGAGGTGAAATAAAATTTGGAGTGAAAAGTTACCTTTTGAGGCACGTGCTACTGGGCGTTACCTTTTAAGGCACGTGCTACTGGGTGTTACCCATTGAGGCAATACTGCTACTGGGAAAGCTTGCTTCGAATTTTAATATGATAATAATGTAGTTGTGTCAGTCAACTAGGATTGAGTCTAATTCTGGTAAATCTAAGCCTTGGGATGATGATACATTTGCACACGAGCATTATGATGGATTCAGAATCTTGATATTCAATGGGGTGAAAAATTAGTGTTTTGATGTCATTTATAGGGTAGAGGACTTTGAAGTACATTCTGTATATATGCTGGTCAATAACTTGGTTACATGGGTGATTTAGTTGATTAGAACGTGTGCATATCTTTCCCAAATTTTGTACATATTAGCTTTGAGAAAAACCAAAAAAATTTTTCTTTTTTTTTTGAAATAATTTTGGTGGGTATTTCACTTGAAAATCCTCATGAGATTTCACTAGTCTACTTGGGAGACCGAGGAGTTTAAAGGGCTTATTGTATACTCTAAATACAATCATGATTCCTACGACAGTGAGCTAGGACTTTCTTTTTTTTTATTTTTCACTTTCTTTTAGTCAGTTTATTTTGTTTTACTTGAGGGCGAGCAAAATCTTGGTGTGGGGGTATTTGTTCGTGCCGAAAATATGTTATTTTTATGATACTTTTACGCCTGATTTATGCTTGTTATAATTGTTATTTTTGGGTTTTTATTTGATTTTATTTTGTTTTATAGGTATCAAATAAATGTGAAAAAGAATGCGAAAAAAAGATGAAAAAATGCCGGAAATGAAGAATCCGGCCAAGTTGACTCAAGCTCAACCTATTTCATCCATCAACATAATAAGAGAGAAAAAAAAGGAAACTTTAATAAAACCTAGCCTTGCATGCGCCTAGCACGTGCCTTCATCTACCCAGCCAGGCATGTGTGCCTCACATGATACCCCCTTCCCTTATCCCTCACTTAATCCCTTCTCTCTCGTCCCGGCTGACAAAGAACAACTGAAAACCCGACCCCCCTGCTCCTCCATCTCAATCTTCATCATCTTCTCTCTCTCTTTCTCTCTCCCTCTCTCTCTAACTCATCTCTCTCACCACCATCGAGCGCCAGCACAGCACGCCAAATCACCACCCCTATCCAACAGAATGTAATAAGCAACCACCAGATTGCACCATCTCCTTTGCCCATGCGTTTCCAGATGGACGGTGTAGATCGAACAAGTTTGGATACAAATTGAAGAGTACCGGCACTAGAAAAGAGCTTAGGAGGTCTTTAGGGTTGAATTGGTTTTAATTTTCGAAGTTTAAGCTTGAATTTCATGTGTGTTTTTCGATTTTTCAAAGTTAGGGTTTGAAAATTTCGAGTTAGGGTTTGGTTTTAGATCAGTTTATGATTCCAAATTTCGTGTAATTATGCTACAATTTCATGTTTCCCGGTTGTAATTCACGATTTTAGTTTGTTTTTGTAATATTTGTGGTTTTGTTAAATTTCAGTCATAACCCCCTCCCCTATTTTCATCTGGTTGAACATGGTATGGTGTTTCCACCATTGATGGTGATGGGTGAAGCTCCCTTCTGAGTTAGCTGGATGAAATTTAGCCCTTCTCCTTGGCTCAAGGCCCTGTTCGCTGTCCTGCCTCAGGAATGGTTTGGGTTTGAATCCTAAACTTCATTTATGCTTTAGAAATGATAGTAGCTTAGTTAAATCAATGATAGATGTTAAGTTGATGGTTTATGAATGGTTTGAATTCTGACGGTAGCTTAGTTTTCGATTTTGATGGTCTGGATTCTGAAATTTATGCTGTGTGTTCTATGAATGGTTCGACTAAATGATGATGATGGTTTGTTTGGTTGTTTTCGATTGATGCAAGTATTCTGAGTTGGTTTTAGTTTAGTGGATTTGGTTTGGATGATTATGTTATGAACCTATGCTCTACTTAGTTTGCTTGGGTGATAATGGTTGTTGATAGCTTTGTTCTGACTTTATGACTCCCCCTCCCCTATTTGGTTTTGTTTTGGTTTTGTTATGCTACATTGCTATTTTGTTAATACTAGTAATTTCAATGAGTGAATGTTCATTCCTTAGTCTCATTTTACCTCATTATTATGTTTATCTAGTGACGCAGATTTGAATGCTCGGTAATTTTAGAATAGGGTATGTGAGTACTTAGCCTTGGAACGTTTTGATTTCACTTGAATACCTTCTTTATTTTGTTTCCCTTTTGAAAAAGTGTAAAAAAAAAAAAAGAGATAAAATAAGCAGTTACTTTAGCCTATTTCATTGTTAGGAAAATTTAACTCTACTTAAGATGGTTTAGTCGATTATTACCTCAATCTCCTCCTCGTCCCCAAGGACACGACCCTCAAGTACTACAGAAAAAGATGTATGCTTACGGCACTTTAATTTATATTGAAATTCACCTAACAAGTTTTTGGTGCCATTGTCGGGGACGACGGTATAAGATTAGGTCATATTTTTATTTTCTTAGCTACTTTCTTATTAGCTGCATATGTTATGTCTTACTTTGTTTGTGTCATTATTAATTGTTACTTAGCTTAGTTATTTTGTGAAAAATCCAAAAATCCGAAAAAAAAGAAAAGCCTAAAATTGAAAAAAAATATTAGAAAACTTGAAAACCATTAAAAAAATTGAGAATTTTAAAAACTTTAAAAACAAAATGGCAAGTTTCTGTTTCCTTCAGTTTGAGCATTTTACTTTTTCTTAGTTACGTTTTTATTAGTTGCTTATACTTTGACTTACTTTGCTTATTCGTTATTAGTTGTGATTCATTTAGTTCATTTCTTTAAAAATCTAAAATCCATAAAAACATAGAAAAACTTGAAACTCCCAAAAAAAAAATTTAATGAGGAACTCTAAAAAACAAGCTACTTAGAATTGAATTATGGTTTTAATTGCTTTATTCTGTAGTTTCAGAATTTGGTTTTGTTGGGATTTGTCTTATTTTATTTTAGAAATTGATGAACTTTTTGAGTTGGCTGCCTTTTGTTTTTAAGTCGTCTTTAGGGTTGAGTAATATTTTGATTTGGTTTTGTGTTTAAGAGAAAAAGAAGAAAAAAATTAGAAAATTCAAAAATTCAGAAAAATTTGGTGAAGGTGTGGGGTTTGTATGGCTAGTTGGGTTAAAGACCCTAAAAATCAAAAACTAATTAGGAGTGAGCCCGACCCTGACTTAGAACCCGAACCTGAACCTAAGCTTAAGTTAGGGAATACAGCACAAGAAAGGACTTTGAGTGATATTTTCTATCCTCCTAGGACTGCTTTGCCATCATGTTTTGTTATGCCTAATCTTGCATCAAATGTGACCTTCGAATTAAAACCCCATTATACTCAGATGCTCCCTAAATTCACAGGTTTAGAGGATGCTTATTTGTTTTTGAGGGAATTCGAAGAAGTTTGTTCTATAATGTATTTCCCTCATGTTCCCATTGATGTTGTGCAGATGAAATTGATTCCTTTTGCTTTGAAAGATTATGCTAAACATTGGATGTATGACTTGGCTGTTAATTCTGTTACTTCTTGGAATAATTTTGTAAAATTGTTCTAAGAAAATATTTCCCTAATGCCAAGACTGTTAAGTTAAGGAATGAAATCTGTCAATTTGTGTAACTTGATAGGAAATTATTTTAGGAATATTTTGATAGGTTCAAAACTTTGTTGGCCCAATGTGCCCATCATAGTTTAGACCAAGCATGTTTGTGCCAGATTATATATGAAGGACTTGACCAACAAACTAGGACCATGGTAGAGTCCATGTATGAGGGTTGCTTTCTTTCTAAGAACCCCACAGCTGCTTGGGAGTTTTTAAAGGATTTGGCGCATAAAATCATGCAGTGAGAAACCGCTTGTGATGACAACCTGAGTTCTAGGTTTGCAAGGGGTGGGTTGCATTCTATTTCTGATGTAAGTCACTTAGAGTCTAAGATTGCTGTGTTATGCTGAAGGGGTTATCTCCCCAGATATCCCAGTTACCTCAGACCTTTACAGTGTCTTGTTCTCATTGTCAGGCCCTAGATCATTCTTTGAGTGCTTGTCCTTATTTTGCTTATCAGTTAGCAACTAAACAAGAGCAAGTAAGTATGGCCTTTTAGAGACCTAAAAATGACCCCTTCTGCCCTTATTACAACCCAGGTTGAAGGAATCACCCTAACTTTTCATAGAATAGTGGACCAAATGTTATGTTTCCTAATTCTCAACCTGGGATGTTTCCCGGAAACAACTCCCAACCCATCTCTTATCCTTCAAACTCCTTTCAGGGACCGGCTTTTTCAGATGTATCTAATGCACCTAGACCTCCATCTTCCATAGCTCAAATTCCACCTCCTCCTGGGTTTAGTGATACTGATAAATTAGAGAGGAGAATCAATAATAATATGGAGAGAATGATTAATGCTAACTTGGAAAGAATGATGAGAATGATGACCGAACAGTTTTCCTAGTTAGCATCATCTTCTAGGGAACAAGCTACTTTCCCGAGTCAACCTGAGGTGAACCCTAAGGGTCACGCATCCCCTTCTTCTGGTAACCCTAATGAGCATGTGAGGAAAGTGAATGTAGTTATATCTCTCCGTTCTGGTTGAGAGGTTGATATCCAAGTGAGAAATCCTAGTGAACCTTGCAGGTACCCTTACCAATTCTTCCAGAATTCTTCTCCCTCTTCTCCTCCAAAGACTAGTCCATCCAGTCAATCAGGCGATACTACTGATAGTGTCCCCAATGCTTCAGATAGTCCTTCCTCTCCTAAGTCACCTTCTATCCTTTCTCAGATCCCAGTGAAGTATAAGGATCTCAGCTACCCTACTGTGTCTATAGTCATAGGAGACCAACTCATTCACAGAGCATTGCTTGACCTAGGAGCTAGTATTAAATTGATACCCTTTACCAAGTGTGAGAAGTTAGAGTTAGGTGAACTGAAATCTACTAAGATGGTCATTCAACTGGCTGATAGATCAACTAGGGTGCCCAGAGGAATAGTCGAGGATGTGCTGATTAGAGTGGATGAATTTATTTACCCAGGGGACTTTATTGTGATTGAAACTGAGAAGTTGTCTAACTTAGCTAGTCAAGCTCCTGTGATTCTAGGTCCTCCTTTCTTGGCCACTATAATGGCCTCATTAATTGTAGGAATGGTATGATGAGACTGTCTTTTGGTAACATGACTGTGCAATTGAACATCTTTAACATGCAAAGAAAACCTTCTGGATTTAATGATATGGAATTTTCTACTCTTAACTAGGTAGGAGATTCTATATTCGATGATGCTTTTGATGATGTACTTGATACTGAGTATGAGTCATTTCTTATTAATGATGAGCCTGAATATGATGTATTTGAGTTTGATGACTTGTGCTCTACCGCTGGTTGTTTGCTCACTACTGTGTCTGAATCTGCCGCTGAATCTATTTCCCTTATCGCACTTGAATTGAAACCTCTTCCTAATTCTTTTATGGATGCATTCTTAGGACTTCATGAATCCTTACCTGTCATTATTACTTCTTATTTGGACCGAGACCAAGAGGAGAAACTGATTTCTTTACTTAGAGAGAATAATGAAGCTCTACGATGGAATTTAGGGGATATAAAGGGTATTATTCCTTCTATTGTGCAACATAGAATTCATTTAGAGGACAATGCTAAGCCCTATAATGACTGCCAAAGGCATTTGAACCCCACCTTGCAGGAAGTAGTTAAGAAGGAAGTATTGAAATGGTTAGACCATGGGATTATTTATCCTATTTCTGATAGTCAGTGGGTTAGCCCTGTTCAAGTTGTTCCTAAGAAAACTGGTATTATCGTGATTAGGAATGATAAGAATGAGTTAGTCCCTACTTAAGTTTAATCTGGGTGGCGTGTATGTGTAGATTATAGAAAATTGAATGTTGCCACTAGGAAGGTCCATTTTCCCCTCCCCTTCTTAGATCAAATGCTTGAGAGGTTGGCTGGACATTCCTTCTATTACTGTTTAGATGGATATTCCGATTATACCCAAATCTCTATTGCTCCTGAGGATCAGTAGAATATTACTTTCACTTGTCCATTTGGTACATATGCCTTTAGAAGAATGTCGTTTGGACTGTGCAATGCCCCTGCTACCTTTCAAAGATGCATGATCTCTATTTTCTCAGATCTAGTTGAGCAATGCATGAAAATTTTCATGGATGACTTTTCTGTGCTTGGATCTTCTTTCAATGATTGCCTGTCTAGTCTGAGAAAGGTGTTGGACAGGTGTAGGGAGAAAAATTTGACTTTGAACTGTGAAAAATGTCACTTCATGGTTAAAAAGGGCATAGTCTTAGGACATATTATTTCTCGAGGTGGAATTGAGGTAGACAAAGTTAAGATCGACTTGATTTTTAATCTTCCCCCTCCCACTTGTGTGAAAGAGGTGCGGTCTTTCCTTGGACATGCTACCTTTTATCGTCGTTTCATTAAGGACTTTAGTAAAATTGCAAAGTCTTTGTCCAATCTGCTATCTAAGGATGTGCTGTTTCATTTCTCTGAAGAGTGTCATGGGGTATTTTCTAAGCTTAAGGAGGTCTTAACCTCTGCTCTTGTTCTTCATCCTCCCATTTTGGAAAAACCATTTGAATTGATATGTGATGCATCTGATTATGCCATTGGGGCTGTGTTAGGACAGCATATTGATAGGAAACCCTATGTCATTTACTTTGCTGGTCACACATTGAATGATCCTAACTAAATTGCACTGTTACTGAGAAAGAATTTTTGGCTGTGATGTTTGGTTTTGAAAAGTTTAGATCCTATCTAATTGGGTCACATGTGGTTGTTTATACTGACCACTCTGCCCTTAAGCACCTTCTTTCTAAGAAGAATGCTAAGCCTAGACTTGTGAGATAGATTTTGCTTTTGTAAGAATTTGACTGTGAAATCAAGGATAAGAAAGGTTCTGAAAACCTTGTAGCTGGCCAGCTGTCTAAGATCCTCTATGATAGAGATAGTGAGCCAAGTGTTTCTGAGTGCTTCCCCTGTAAGCAATTGTATGTTGTTCACCCTAATTCTTGGTATGTTGATATTGTGAACTACTTAGTTGCTGGTAAGATCCCTGAGGGATGGACTAAGAATGATAGAGATAGATTCTTTCACTTTATGAAATTCTTTATTTGGGATGACCCTTATCTGTTTAAGTACTGCTCTGACCAAGTCGTTAGCAGGTGCATTCCTGACGATGAGGTGAGAAGTATTCTTTCTTTTTGTTATGACCAGGCATGTGGGGGACATTTTAGTGGTAGGAAGACAGCAGCCAAGGTTCTTCAATGTGATTTTTACTGGCCTACTCTGTTTAGGAATGCATTTGAGTACTGCAAGAGTTGTCCTAGATGCTAGTAGTTGGGTAGAAGAAGTAGAAGAGATATGATGTCACTGAACCTCATCATTGTTGTACAGGTTTTTGATGTGTGGGGTATTGATTTTATGGGACCATTTCCATCTCCTTTGGGAATGAGTACATTTTGTTAGCTGTGGACTATATTTCTAAATGGGTTGAAGTCATCCCTTCTAGGACCAATGAAGCTAAAGTTGTTATGAAATTTCTTAGGGAGAACATCTTTGCTCGATTTGGTATACCCTGTGCTATCATTAGTGACCAGGGCACCCATTTTAACAATACATCTTTTGATGCCTTACTGAAGAGGTATTCCATAGTCCATAGGCTTGCTACTCTGTACCATCCCCAAACCAGTGGCCAGCTTCAAGTGTCCAATCGGCAGATCAAGCAGATTTTAGAAAAGACAGCGAGTAGAAATAGGAAAGACTGGGCTGACAAGCCAGTGGATGCTCTTTGGGCATATAGGACGGCCGTTAAAACTCCCTTAGGTATGTGACCTTATAGCGTAGTTTATAGTAAGCCTTGTCATTTATCTGTGGAGATAGAGCATAAAGCTTAGTGGGCCATTAAGAAGCTCAGTTATGACTTAACTGAGGCTGGTGAGGAGAGGCGGTTACAACTAAGTGAGCTTGATGAGATTAGCACTGAGGCTTATGAGAGTGCTTGATCTTACGAAGAGAGGGTGAAGTTGTTTCACAATCGACATATTTTTAGGAAAGAGTTTACCCTGGGAATGGAAGGACTCTTGTATGACTCTAGGCTCCATCTTGTCCAGGGAAATTGAGGTCCCAATAGACGGGTCCTTATACTGTCTCACATGTTTTTTCTTATGGTGCAGTTGAAATTCAAGATCCTCAGAGTGGTGCCACGTTTAAAGTAAATGGCCAGCATTTGAAACCATTTCTGGAGCTGCCGGGCTAAGAATATGTGGAGTGTCTGGTACTTCACAAACCGAGCCATGATCGGTGATTGTGATCTGGGATAGCTCGGGTGTACTTAGCACCCGACCTGGTTTGCTAGAAATTTCTTCTCTTCTCTTCTCTTCTTCTCTCGCTTTTCTTCTTTTTGTATAGTTGGTTGCTTTTCTTTTTCTATGATTGGTTGTTTTATTTTTAAGTCTTGTTTTTTATTTTTGAGCATATGTTTTCTTTCTAGATTTTTCTTTCAGTCTTTATATGATTATTCCACTCCCAATGAGGACATCGTTAGATTTTGGTGTAGGGGTGGGGTACCCATGTGCACATCCTTTTCTTTGAAAAATTTTGAAAAATTCAAAAAGATTTTGGTTTAGTTTTGGGGGACATTTGCACTATGTCTGATTAGCTTAAATCTCCTATGCTTAGGGTATTAGCTTGTATGTAAGTAGGATGTGCGTGAAAAGTCTCTGCCGTCAGTGTGACATTGCAAGCCTAATTCTAACTCCAGTTGTTTAGTATAGATTGTGTAATCCATTCCTTGTTTATCCTTTCATCATTATCTTTAGGTCTAGGCTTCCATGAATGATTCTCCCACTTGCTTGTGACACGATTACTCTGAAAAAAATGATGAAAAAGATATATATCATGAATAAAGAAGAGAAAAAGAAAAAGAGATGAAATAGAATTTGGAATGACAAGTATCCCTTTGAGGCATGCACTGCTGGGCGTTACACTTTGAGGCACGTGCTACTGGGTGTTACACTTTGAGGCAGTATTGCTACTGGGAAAGCTTGTTTCCAATGTTAATATGATAATAATGTAGTTATGTCAGTCAAGTGCGATTGAGTCTAATTCTGGTAAATCTAACCCTTGGGATGATAATACACTTACACACGAGCACTGGGATGAATTTAGAATCTTGATGTTCAATGGCGTGAAAAATTAGTGTTTTGATGTCATTTATGGGGTAGAGGACTTTGAAGTACGTTCTGTATACATGCTGGTCAATAACTTGGTCACATGGATGATTTAGTTGATTAGAATGTGTGTATATCTTTCCCAAATTTTGTACATATTAGCTTTGAGAAAAACCAAAAAAAAAAATTTCTTTTCTTTTTGAAATAATTTTTGTGGGTATTTCACTTGAAAACTCTCATGAGACCTCACTCGTCCACTTGGGAGACCTGAAGGTTTAAAGGACTTGTTGCATACGCTAAATGCAACTATAATTCCTACGACAGTGAGTTAGTACTTTCTTTTTCTTATTTTTCACTTTGTTTTAGTTAGTTTAGTTTGTTTTACTCACGGACGCACAAAATCTTGATGTTGGGGTATTTGTTCGTGCCAAAAATGTGTTATTTTTACAATACTTTTATGCCTGTTTTATGCTCGTTATAACTGTTATTTTTAGGTTTTTATTTGATTTTATTTTGTTTTGTAGGTATCAAATAAATGTGGGGAAAAATGCGAGAAAAAGTTGAAAAAATGTTGGAAATGAAGAATCAGGCCAAGTTGATTCAAGCCCAACCTATTTCATCCATCAACATAATTAGAGCGGAAAAAAAGCAAACGTTAATAAAACCCCTGGCCTTGCATGTGCCTACCACTTGCCTTCATCTACCCAGCCCAGGCATGTGCGCCTCACGTGATACCCCCTTCCCTTATCTCTCACTTAATCCCTTTTCTCTCTTCTCGGCTGAGAAAGAACAACTAAAAACCCGAGCCCCCCTGCTCCTCCATCTCCATCTTCATCATATTCTCTCTCTTTCTCTCTCTCTAACTCATCTCACTCACCACCATTGAGCGCCAGCGCAGCACATCAAATCGCCACCCCCATCCAACGGAATGCAAGCAGCAACCACCAGATTGCACTATCTCGTTTGCCCACGCGTTTCCAAATGGACGGTGTAGATCGAACAAGTTTGGATACAAATTGAAGAGTATCGACACTAGAAAAGAGGTTAGGAGGTCTTTAGGGTTGAATTAATTTTAATTTTCGAAGTTTAAGCTTGAATTTAATATGTGTAGGATTTGAAAATTTCCAGTTAGGGTTTGGTTTTAGATCAATTTATGGCTCCAAATTTCGTGTAATTATGCTACAATTTCATGTTTCCCAGTTGTAATTCACGATTTTAGTTTGTTTTT
>JAKOGI010002166.1:115000-117500 GCA_029747015.1 Carnegiea gigantea
CCATCAATCTGAAACTAAAAGGTGGATATTTGACTATTAAAATTGTTTCAGGTACTCAATGTTCATAAACTGGGACTTCTGGTGGACAAATCTTCTTATTTTGGATTATTTTAAGGAGAGACAAACCAAGAAATAAGGGCAAATCCACTTCTTCCTCATAATATTTGTGAGTACTCACTTTAAGGGATCTACTACTTCTAATACATAGATATATATGCAAATTCATGACAGTTCTGATTACTACCAATGCTGCTACTATGCAAATAATTTGGGGCACCATTTTAGATTTTATCATTCTCTAATAAGCTAATACCAGGTCCTCCATTTAATTATGAAAGCAAAACTTCATAGTCGTACTCGAAAAGAATATGAACACGATGTTCAATTGAAGACGAAATAGTCTTTGAGGTGAAACACCATTGTTAGATATAGGCATAATTACATAAATTTAGTTGGAAATTGGGACAACTGATGAAAGGTACATAGCTGAAAACAATGGCTGCTAATTCTAAGTACCTGGATCTAAGAAGCATGGACACTCTTCACAACTTCATCTGTCCATATGCATTGGTTTTTGATAGTCTTAGACACTCTTTGGACAATGAAATTGGAGTTGTTACGAATAGTTGTACAATGTATACACTATAAATCATTTGGGGATGACATGCAGTGCCAATTTCTTGATGACCCTATATGCTCATTTTGTTGAACCTTTGCATCTATTTATCCATCTTACTATACTTTGCCCATGTCTCCAAAATTTTGAAAGTGAACTTATACATTTACTTTGGTGAACTTGAACATGTATGTTGGTGAACTTATACATGTACTTTAGTGTTCTTGTATATTTGTCGTGGCGAACTTAAGTATTTGTTTCAGTGAACTTGCACATGTATGTTGGTGAACTTATACATCTACTTTAGTGAACTCATATATTTATTGTAGTGAACTTATGCATTTATTTTAGTAGACTTGGACATCTACTTTAGTAAACTTGGATATTCATCATAGATAAACTTAGACATCTTTGTTGGTGAACTTATACTTATATTGATGAACTCATAAGTATATTTTGGTATTTCAGGGGAGAGGGGGGCTCCTTACAACCCATTGCTATCAATAATTGCTGGTTAGGGAAAAGATATTACAAAAGATCCTTCTACAAACAGTGGTAATAATGTAAAAGAGGCTACCAACTACGGCATTATGGCAAGATTGTCTCTTTACTAGTGAACCTATTGGGTTTAGTTGGTGTGACAATTTCTATTAATATACATTGTCTCAAGTTTCATACGCTAATACGTAAGAAGTGAATAAAAAGAGTTTGTCAAAATTGCAAAATATATATATATCTTATTAGTTCAACTTTGATGAGCATACAGTTTTCCTACTCGGTATACGTAGAACTGTAAGTTGTGTTTCTTATTCGATAAGTTTGTTTCATTTGTTACGACTATCTTAATGTGTATCCTTGTCCTTCTTTCTTTTCGTCTCTAAACAATGTCTATGTTAGTGAGCTTGTACATGTATTTTAGTGAACTTATACGCTTACCTTAGTGAATTTGGCTATTCATCATGGTGAACTTGTATTGTACATTTCTTAAAGTGAACTAAGTCAATGCCTTGTACATTCATTCTTGTAAATTAAGTCATTTACTCAATTACATTATGCTTTTCATAGATATGGTTTAAATGTAAGATCCATTATACCTAACTTCCAATACTAAGCTAGTCAAACACTTTAGGAGATGAACATGTACTTTTAGTGAACTTGCACATGGATTTTAGTGAACTTGGCTATTCATCATGGTGAACTTCTACATATCTTAAAGTGAACTAAGTCAATGCCTTGTACATTCATTCTTGTCAATTAATTCATGGATTTTTAATTGAACTTTGTATGCATATTTTGATGAATTTATATATTAGTCTACTTAGTAACTTTTGCATTAGTAAACTTATACATTCATATTAATCAAATTGGATGTATTCACCATGGTAAACTTATATGTGTACTTTAGTGAACTTGTATATGTACTTTAGTGAATATGGCTAGTCATCATAGTGAACATGTACGTTTCTTAAAAAGTGAACTAAGTAAGTGCCTGCCTTGTACATTCATTCTTGCGAACTAAGCCATGGACTTTTTAGTGAACTTTGTAGCCGTATTTTGATGAATTTATATATTAGTCTACTTAGTCACTTTTGCATTAGTGAAGATGTACATTTGTATTAATCAAATTGGATGTATTCACTGTGGTGAACTTATACGTGTACTTTTGTGAACTTGCAAATGTACTTTAGTGAACATGGCTAGTCATCATGGTGAACATGTACATTTCTTAAAAAGTGAACTAAGTGAATGCCTGCCTTATACATTCATTCTTGTGAGTTAAGTCATTCACTTTTTAGTGAACTTTGCAGTCGTATTTTGATGAATTTATATATTAGTCTACTTAGTCACTTTTATGTTAGTGAACTTGTATGTTCATATTGATCA
>JAKOGI010002166.1:122500-127500 GCA_029747015.1 Carnegiea gigantea
TCGATAATCAAAGAATTAACCCAAACAAAAGCACAATGTTATTTAAAAGTTTTTAAAAGTGCTATGCATTCACTAAAAGTTCATAACAAATAAGTATGTAACTCGAACAATTGCTTCCATTGAAATTAAAGTCCAAACTATAAGTGCAAACTCATAAACATTACTTGGTCCACCTAAAAAATAAGTCAAGACAAAAGTTAACCACATAAGAGAACTCAAACTATGACTCATCATTTCGTTATTGATCATCAACTTCTTCGATATTTTCTTCTTCAAATGCATGACCTTTTTCATTGTCAGCATCAATATCCTCATCTTCCTCAAATGAAGAAAGAACATCCTTCGTTATTCCCTATTAAACAAGCACAAAAGTATAAATCTTAAGAATAGGTAATGGAGAATATTTATAATCATCTAATAGCATTCTCCCTTAATAACATGATGTCAAATTTATCATAGAAAAGAGGACTAGAATGAGTTCATCATGGCATCCAGCTTGAAGACAAAGAAGGAATGATAAAAATACAATAGCAATACTCCAGATCCAAAAAAATAAAGTTAGTTTTAGCATGTTAAGACGATCGATGTTCATACCACAACTACATTTGCGCATAATAGCACATCATCACAAATGCGTTCCTAGAAAACTATACGAAGTGCAAGACTAAGGTTGTGATCTATGGTCGCAGAACCTTGCTCTGATACCATCCGTGAGACCCCTAACCCCTAGTGTTAGAAGTATCAATGATTTCTTAAAATCCTACTTAAATTCTGGGGTAAAACGGACAAAATTTCGCCTGAAAACTGACATTTCTCAGGTATAAAGCCTTATATTAATTCCCTGCATCGAGTAGAAGTATAAAAGAACATAGAAATAAGCTCAACGGCTATACGCCGGAGTCCACAACTCTACGGGCCACTCGCCCGAACTATACCAAACATTAAACAATCAGCAAATAGACTTATTACATGACAAAAAGAGAAGAGGAGATATGCACATGATGAAGATTGTTCGGTTCAGTAATGGAAAAGATAACCAAATAAGGTCACAACAATTTACACCAAGTGAGCTGCAAATTATACCAGGCCATAGATCTAAATCTAAGCATACCACATATAAGCTTTATATATGGCCACTATGTCTAGCTCATCAACAAATAATAAAATATCTCACATAGGAATACCTGGTGCTTCAAAAGCACTTTCATCAAATTGGTGACATATCCAAGTTTATTCTCCAAACGTTCAATCTTCTATTGACTTTCTTGTTGCTCTTGCTCAATTTTCATTATTTTAGTTCGTTCTTCCTCTAAAGCGCACCTCTTAGAAATTGAACGAGGAACTTTGACCCCGATGCCAAACGTCTTAGCATAACCATATTTGTCTTCTCCAACAACTTTTTTGAGAATTTCATCTCAAGTCACATGAATCTTCTTCAACGCGAGATAACTCATTTTCAATTGCTTCCTGTCATGTTACACATTAGTAAAAAGAAATACGATGAATAAGAAAATTAAATCAAAATAAACACTCATACCTTTGCACTAGCTGAAGCATCATTAAGTTTTGTAGCTTTCTTTAGTGCATGGGTCTTTAACCATATTGCAAGTTTATCTGTCTTATTGCCTTTTTTCTAAAAAGTATATAAAATAGTAAATGAGTTACCTAAAATCAAAGTGAGCTATAGTATAAATAGGACATACATAATACCTCTTCTTCAGCACGTACACGTGCGAAAGTCTTTCTCCCTCCATAGTGACACATTTTGTTATTGCCCCGATTTTCAATTCCTCTTTTAGTTCTAGCCTAAATGAATAATTGACAAATCACATCATAATAGTTGCATTATTTCAAAATAATTATAACTGTAAATGTTCTTAAAGCGCATAATTACCTTTTCCTTGTCTGATTCCCAAAACTGTACTAAGTTGGCCCATGTTTTAAGTGGTATGTATTCTGGTCTTTTGCTAATTGCTTCATCATGACTTCTACCATCAAATAGTGTCACCTTCAACTCACATTTATAACCTCTCCAACAAGCAGGTATTTTCTCCATTGCCCATTCATAAGGCTCCTTTCTTTTGGGAAAGTGAAATGAACGCTGTACAACGGATACAAAGAAAAAGAACCAATCAAGACTTAAAATAAACTAAAAAGTCATATTTTTACTTTGAAATCCATGCACACATGCAGGGCTTGGTGTAAAACTCAGAGTGTAGAGGTTTAACTTTGAAAGCAATGTAATATATATTGAGACATATATACCTTCACCTTTGCCCACACTGAATCCTTTTTCTCTTGTTCAATTTTCCTCCAATCAATACAATCAAGTGATAGTCTTCTGGGCTCTCTTCTTAAGATTCTCTAATTTTGAATGTATTCAAACGTAAAGAGTACTCACTACTTTGCTATATAAAAGACTTATAATATATGCTAACTACACTTCAAACGTTGTCTATTTTCAAACTAATTTGATTCAACTTAGATATTAAAAAACTCACAATATCAACCCTGTCACAAAGAAAGTTTTTCTTCATGTAAAGTACTCTAACCCTTTGTTTTTGGTGGTGAGATTAATAATAGATTCTAAGCACTAGAAAATAATTAGGTAACAACTTATAGCTGTAAAGAAAAGAAAGTGTCCTCATCTAAAGCTTTTGTTAAATATTGCTTTTCTACATAATTGTAGTTGTACAGCAAACTGCCCACAGTAAATAATAGGAAAAACAACTAAAGGAATGAAAGGAGGTGAAAGGACTCAAAAATCAGCGTTAACATTATTGTTGCTATGACTACAATTATAGGATAATATAACAATATAGTGTACATTCACTTGCCATGATGCAATGGTTCATGAAAGTCATGCCCATATTTGTCATTTTGACATTTAAAATGATATCGTATGCCACTGCAGCTCAAGTAAACCATTGGTTGACTTTAACTTGAATTTATTTCTCTTACACATGAAGTTCAGAGTAGTTATTAAATTAAAAGCAGTACCGACTTACTTAAGGAGCCAGTCGAATAATTTACAAACATGTAAATTATTAGTAAATCTTTTTTGGCTATCCCCATAATCAAGGCTTCTATAAATTGTCAAAATGCATTTCTCTGCTAGATACGCAAGTCTTCAATCAGTGGCACCTTCACAGGCATTGAAAGCGGAGCAATTGGCTAATAAAAACCCATAAGTAAATACTAAGTGCCAGCACTTCCATGGTCATCCACCCCAAAAACTCATTTACCCTCAAATTCTTCAACAACAGCAATGTCACCTACCTGATCATCAAAGCTTCTATTCTCAAACTGTAAAAATGTTGGGCCTCATTCATTAGCCTACCATTGGCTTCAAGGAGTCTTGCTCAGCATCAAGATTATGTCTTGCTAGTATTTAGTGTAATTATCCATCAAAATATGACATCAACTAAGGCAGAACAAATCATGCTCTGTTCTGGAATTCATTTGCCATTTCAAAATTCAACTCTTAAACCCCATATTTTTGGTGCATAATAGCATGGACTTGGAGAATTTTTTTTTGAAACAAAGCAATTGCGTGTAATTTCATCAACTAGATCAGAGATAAGGATAAACAATTTGATGTATGAATCTGATTCATGACGAAGCAGAGCAACAATAAAGTCCCAAAATCATTAGTTTATAATGCAATTTCGGCTTCTGTGGTTTCTAAACCAATTTCAGGTCACCAACTCAAAACAAATGCAAATTTTTTTTGCAACTAACAGATGTCTTTTCCCGTGTGTGGAGCTCTGGTATTATAGCTAAATCAGACATCCACAAGCATTGACAGTTTGATCCTATATAGATTTTTCAATATGTTATCCGTATTTCTGGAGAAAAAATTACCACAATTATTAACAAATAGCTAAAAACCAAAAGTGTTCACTTAACCAGACAATGAAATCCAGAACCCTAACCTGGAAAATCAAAGTCTTGTACAAATCTGATGCGAAAAATCAAACCCTAAAACAATGGTTTGCCAATGGAAATCCTCACTGCTTAAAATGGTTTGACGACTATGCAAAGGGAAAAACTGCACAAGAGACACAAAATTCTACAAGAAATGTTAATCAAATGCCATTATTAGGATGAACGCAATAGTTTTTCGGATTCGTCATTTTTGACCTGAACCAAACCACGATCAAAAGCATTCATGTTAATCAAATCCAAATCCAATTTCATAATAGCGACAACACAATCCTGAAAATGTACAATCAGAAAAATGAAATGCAATACCTTGAAAGCCACATAGTTGTTGGTCTTGTTCGCCAATTGAAGAGAGCACGAGATCTCCTTAAGCTCAACTAATCACCAAAAAAACAAGGCCTATAGTATCAACCGTGAATCCATTTACACGACTGGAATTACAGCGCCCCTTGCCGCCGACAAGAATGCCGGTCGCCGACCGCTAGGATGGTGGGGGCGTCGACTACCACAAGTAGAACCGAAGGGGCTGAGTGTGGAGGGCTTTGCAATCAATCGTTTGTTTTTGTTTATTTTGGGTTGTAATTTTCTTTTAATTTAAATTAGTGGGCTTAACCAGATAAATTTTAAAAAATTAAAAATATCTACCACACTTATATCCGTGCTGGATGCTTCATATTTACGATACACAAGTCTCCATGCTTAATATGCGTGGACATCGCTTAATTAGTTACTAACACTCTTATAAGAGTGGTTATATTTTCCATCACTTATGATGTGTGGGGATAATTCTGAGTGCTTATTTTTACTTATTTTCATGCCACACTTAGCCATGTGTGATTAAATAAGAGTGGAAGAATGCCCTTTTTTTGGTAGTGTGTGAAGGTTTTGGGATGCTCTGTTCCTCTATTCTGGGGGCCTACATATGCGAGATGAGGGTTCTAGGATGCTCTGTTTCTGGGGGGCTACACGTACGACACTGCAGAACTATGCTGAGTAAAAATTTTGGTGGGAAAATTTAGGCCCTTATTGTTATATTATATATATTTGCCTACTTT